>JACGAQ010001487.1:0-58749 GCA_014119065.1 Orius insidiosus | reverse complement strand
AAAATTTTTCGAAAAAAAAAAAAAAAAAAAAAGGAAAACCCGGAAAATTTTTCGGAAATACTTTGAAATTTTTCAAAAAAAAGAACTTAGAAAATTTTTCGAAGAAAAAAAAAAGGAAAACCGGAAAATTTTTCGAAAAAAAGAAAGTTAAAAAAGTTTTTTTTTTTAGTACCGAAATTTCGTACTTCTACTCTTTACGAGAGGCACATCCCTAGGCCAAAGAGCCATTATTTCTACCTTGACACTGGAAAAATTTTCGAAAAAAAGAACGAAAAGAAGAAAGAAAAAGAAAAGAACAAGAAGAAGAGAAGAAGAAAAAAAAAAAAAAACCCGGAAAATTGGAAAAAAAAACTTAGTACTTCCCCGTTCGTTATACTTCCCCGTTCGTTATACTTCCCCTCCCATATACTTCCTACTCGGTTATACTTCCCCTCCGTTATACTTCGCCTCCCACATATTCCCACTCCGTTATACTTCCCCTCCGTTATACTTCCTACTACGTTTACGTCCCCCCCTCCGTTATACTTCCCCCTCCTATATTGTTACTTCTCTTTAAGGAAGTTCCCGTCGGGGACAGCTCCAGACTAGTACTTTTAACTCCTGATCCCATTTCCAAGTCACCCCCCCCGTCCGCTACAATCACCGGTATTAAATTAACCAACAACAACTTTCCGCGAATTTCAGTTCTCTTGTAACTAGACTCGTTTTTCCCTTGTAGTTTTTGAGCCGAAATGGGATCAGGAGGTAAGAAAAAGGAAGGAGCTCTTCTGAGCAAATCGAGAGCTACTTCCCTCTTTCCTTAACTACATAACACAAGGTATTAAATTAACCAACAATAACTCCGAAATTTCCGTTCTCCTGTGTCTAGACTGTATTTCCCTTGTGCCTTTTGAGCCAAAATGTTATCAGGAGTTTAGAAACAGGAGGAGTTCTTCTGAGCGAATCGAGAGCTCCTCCCTGTTTCTTAACTCCTGATCCATTTCCAGTCTCCCCCTCCCCCACTACAATCAACGGTATTAAATTAACCAACAATAACTCTCCGTAAATTTCCGTTCTCCTGTGTCTAGACTTGTATTTCCCTTGTGCTATTTGAGCCGAAATGGGATCAGGAGTAGAAAAAGGAAGGAGCTCTTCTGAGCAAATCGAGAGCTCCTCCCTGTTTCTTAACTCCTATACCATTTCTATGTCTCTCCCTCCCTTAAAGCAAAACAACGAGTATTAAGTTAACCAGCAAAACTTTCGCGAATTTCAGTTCACTGTAACTAGACTCGTTTTCAATTGTGCTTTTTGAGCCAAAATGGGATCAGGAGTAGAAACAAAAAGGAGTCATTAAGCAATCGTGAGCTCCTCCCTGTTTCTTACCTCCTGATCCCATTCCAAGTACCCCTCACGTCCACTACAAACAACCGGTATTAATTAACCAACAAAACTCTGCGAATTTCAGTTCTCTTGTAACTAGACTGTTTTCCCTTGTGCTTTTGAGCCGAAATGGGATCAGGAGTTTAGAAACAGAAAGGAGTTCTTTTAGCAATCGAGAGCTCTCCCTGTTTCTACTCCTGATCCCATTTCCAAGTCACCCCCTCACGTCCACTACAAACAACCGGTATTAACTTAACCAACAACAACTTTCTGCGAATTTCTCTCTTTAACTAGACTCGTTTTTCCCTTGTGCTTTTTGAGCCAAAATGGGATCAGGAGGTAAGAAAAAGAAGGAGCTCTTCTGAGCAAATCGAGAGCTCCTCCCTGTTTCTAACTCCTATTCCATTTCTATGTCTCCCTCTCCCTTAAAGCAAAAACAACGAGTATTAAGTTAACCAGCAATAACTTTCTGCGAATTTCAGTTCTCCTGTAATAGACTCGTTTTTCCTTGTGCTTTTTGAGCCGAAATGGATCAGGAGGTAGAAAAGAAAGGAGCTCTTTTAAGCGAATCGAGAGCTCCTCCCTTTTTCTTACCTCCTGATCCCATTCGCAAGTCACCCCCTCACGTCCACTACAAACAACCGGTATTAACTTAACCAACAACAACTTTCTGCGAATTTCAGTTCTCTTGTAGCTAGGCTCGTTTTTCCCTTGTGCTTTTTGAGCCGAAATGGGATCAGGAGGTAAGAAAAAGGAAGGAGCTCTTCTGAGCAAATCGAGAGCTCCTCCCTGTTTCTTAACTCCTATTACCATTTCTATGTCTCCCCCTCCCTTAAAGCAATAACAACGAGTATTAAGTTGTCACGGATGCCTCGGCTCAGTCGCGACGGGGGGAAGGGTGGAGAAATTTTTCAAGAGTTAAATTGACAAAAAAAAATTTAAAGAAGACAAAAAAATCGAATTTAAAGAACGAAAAGGGGGCCTCTCGCCAATAAAATCCTCTTTAATCGCACCTACCTTTCTTTTCCTCTTCTCGCTTTTCCGGGCGCCACGCCGTTTTTCCTTTTTGATTTGTTTCTTAGAACGGCGAAACTTTTTTTTTTTTAATGATTCTTTTGGAACTTTGTCTCAAGAAAACAATTTAAAAAAAAACCATTCGGATTTAATTTGCCAACAAAAAAACGTTTACAACCAAAAAAAAAAAAAAATAATTTATAAATAGAAAAAAAGGAAACTAAAACTCACATTCAAAAGCCAGGCCTGGTCCTAAACTAAACTTTACAAAATCCTCAATTTTGAGCCGGAGAAAAATTACACTTCAAAAATACACCTTCTCTTTCCTGTTTCTTTTTCCGACTCCTCGAATTTTTCTCCTCTACTCTTCCGTTTAGCGCGTCGTGTCGGCATAATATTCATCTTCCTCCAGAAGTCCATCCCTAGGATCAACGGGCTGGTGAGGGTCGGAACGACTGTAAAGGATATTATTTTAACCTCTCCCTCTAAACACACCGGTAAGGCGACGCTTCCCACGGTTTCATCGGTTCCCCATTGGCAACGGTGAGACGGACCGAGGTCGGCGTTAAACTCAACCCCAAAGGCTCCAAGTTCCTCCATTCTTCTCCGCTCATCAACGACGTAGAGGCTCCCGAGTCCAGCAAACCCTCGATCTGACGTCCAAGAATGTCCACACGAACATAAGGTCTTGTATCCTTTCTCGAATCTATCTGGCGGTCGGCAATGGGGCGAAAAAATTCCTGCACTACTGACAGCCACTCGTCCCATTCCTCGCGAGGGGTGTGAAGGGGGAACCTCGTCAGCGCCTTCCCCACTAGGCCTGACCCCGGAAACGTTTCCCGACGCCTCCCGACAGCGTGGGCAGTCCTCTTCAGTGGAACCTCTCAGCCCGCATTTACGGCAGAACTTCGTCTTTTCAGCTGAACAACTCCGAAACGAGTGATTGGTTCCTCCGCAGTTCCAGCATTTGAAGGTACGTATTGGTTGGGCGGATGCTCCTGGCTCTGAGACGACTGACGCGAAGGATACCGACTTTCGGCTCCCAGCCAAACTCTGGCACACTAGATCTGGTTCTAGCAGCCCCTTGGGACCTGGTGGTGGTCGATGAGCCTCCGCTCTAAAGCGGCCTTCTTCTAACTTTCGGCTAAGAACCAGAAGGTCACGAAGCGACGATACTGTTTGCAGGGTAAGTTTCTCTATGTAGAAAGGGTGCATATTTTTCATGACTATCTTAAGCATCTCCCTCTCGCTCGGCCGATCTCGTAAACGTTTGAAATAATTCTTCATTACGGCCAGGTACATCCCCATCGACTCTGCTGGGCCCTGGGTTCTCTCACGGATTTCGTCCCACAGACGGTCTTCGTAGTCGGCCGGAAGAAACTCAGACTTCAGCTCCTCAACAAGTTCTTCCCAGGTGTCTACTTCGTCCTTCACCGACCGGTACCATATGAGCGCCCTCCCCTTAAAGAGATCGTAGGCCGACTCAAAAAGGTCCTCGACGGAGGTGTTTCTGGAGAATCTCATTTCTTCGACAGTTTGCAGGAAAAGATTGACGCTCATTCCGTCGGGATCGCCCGAAAAACTGACTCCCCACTTGCTAATAGGGCATTGACTCTTTTTGAGGATCACGGACGTATTTTCTCGGTTGGACTGGTTCGAAGAATCAGAATTTGAAGGCCATAAAGGGATTCCCCCGCGGGGTACTGGAGTCGGGGTTTGCTGTAGATGGTGTTCGGTTGCTCGAGGGTCGACCGAATCATGAAAATCTTCCTCAGGTTCAAATAGTTCCATCCACGATAAGCACGCAGTCAGCAGCTCCTGCTTACGATCTGAGTCTGGGTCGGTAGTCGGTGCCAACCGCGATAGTCGAGCAGTCAGGTGGTGCAGCTTGGCCGCTATCTTCTTTTCCTTCGTCCGATCTCCTTCCATAAATTCCGCCATCATAGTTTTAAGGGCTTCATGCTTCGACGTGCAGGCGTCCAACTCCTCCTTAACTTGCTTGGGAAAATGTTGCGGTGAAGGCATGAGGACACCATCTTTCTCCATCCGCAGGTGCTGCCGGAGTCTTTTGCGCAGTAAATCCAAATCGGCCCCCTCGACTGGAGCCCCTCTGATGGCCAATTCGTACTCCACTTCATCTTTCGCTAGCCTCCCGACGTCAACTTTCATCGTTAGACCGAAATTACAAAAATAGAAATAACAAAAGTAACAAAATTAATCGTAGTCATCCCATCATCCAACATGTTCTACAGAATGTTAAAAGATGAGTACCCATCTCTGTACACCAAATATAAATGTTTAGAAAAGCTCTACATAAAACTGGCACTGTTGATAAATCAAATGATTTTTTTGAAAAAATGTAAAAAATATCATGTGTTCCCGAATAAATATAACAGGGGCATAAAAAATCAAGTATCATTCAATAACATTGGTATCCAACAAAAAGGAGAACAGTATATGTTAATGTATAAGCTGAAAACAATGAATCTTAGCCTTAGAGATACATACATAGAAATAAATGCAGTAAAAAAACCATAAAAGAAAAGAAAAAATACATGTTACTAAAGTTTGATAAACTATTACTATTTGCATGCCTGAATGCTTTACAATACATCTATGATAGAGAATTTATTAAACATAAAAATCGGTTAAAAAAGAAATTTGCATGGTTACAAGAAAAACAATACAATAAAAATAAAGACAGCTTCATACAAGAAAACCTTGTTGTCAACAAAACCAATGAACAACTACCCACTTATGTAAAAGAAACGTTGTCACTAGGACCAAAATTTGGTGTACCGCACCATTTCAAAAATATTCCCATACCACAACTTATTGCAGACATTGAAACTATGTTACAAAAAGTCACAAGGGAAGTTAGAGATACTGTCAGAGGTAAATTAATAAACAAAATTACTAATTTTACAAATATAAAAGGAATTCAAAAAACGACCAGTAGTTTGTGCATAAAAATCCAATTTATGATAAAATTCATTATTTTATTAAACAAACCAAAAAATACTTAATGATAACAAAAATTTGATTGCATTACAAACAGATAAAACAAAACAAATGGTAGTATTTACAAAGACGAGTATATAAAATTAATGAGTGATATGCTTAAGGGGATATGAGGGTTTTAAGTTGGTTGCTTTGTACATATTTCGTTGTGAGCAACGATTTCGGTTTTTCCCTTCTATCTTGGAAACCGTCGCTCAAAACGAAAAAATGTCCTAAGTAAAAGTTGTAGCTACGGAAATTTACTACATAAAATATCTTATTGGTTTTTTCCGTCAGAGCAATATTTTAGGAGATATGAAGGTTTTAAGTTTTCAGACAGGCTCTGTAGGATTATTAGTTTTAACCTCATAACTCCTTAAATATTGCTCTTACGCAAATAATAAATAAAGAAATTTTTGTAGGAAATCTTTGTACCTACAACTTTTACTTAGGACATTTTTTCGTTTTGAGCGACGGTTTCCGAGATAGAAGGGAAAAACCGAAAACCGTTGCTCACAACGAAAAATTTGCAAAGCAACTCACTTAAGAACCCTCATATCTCCTTAAGTATTGCTCTGACAAAAAAACCAATTAGGTCTTTTTTGTAGGAAATTTCTGTATCTAGGACTTTCACTTAAGACGTTTTTTCGTTTTGAGCGAGGGTTTCCGAGATAGAAGGGAAAAACCAAAAACCGTTGTTAACAACGAAAAATTTGCAAAGCAACTAACTTAAATACTTCCATATCTCCTAAAGTATTGCTCTGACAGAAAAAACTAATAATATATTTATGTAGTAAATTTCAGTACCTACAACTTTTACTTTTGACATTTTTTCGTTTTGAGCGACGGTTTCCGAGATAGAAGGGAAAAACCGAAAACCGTTGTTAACAAAAAAAATTTGCAAAGCAACTCACTTAAAAACCATCATACCTCCTTAAAGATACAATTACTTATAAAATTGAAAAATCAGATCCAACAAGTTCGCTTCAAAATTGGAATAACAACAAAATAAATGATTTATATAAAAGAAAACTCATTGATTTTAAAATGAAACAAAAGTGTACTAATTATACAGGATTGTTGCCGTACATGTATGGTACATGGAAGGTAAAAAAAGAAAAATTTAGACCAGTGATTAGTACTATACCGTCGCCTTTGTACAATACATCAAAAATGATATTGGAACCTCTAAAAAGTATCACGAATTTATATGACTACAATGTAAAAATTCCTATGATGTAAAACAGTTCTTGAAAACAACAAAATGTTTCTTAGATCACGTCCTGATTAGTGTAGATATAGAATCCATGTTCACATCGATACCTTTAAAAAAAGTGGAACAAATATAATCCAAAAGTGGGACACTATAAAAGAACACACAACAATAGACAAAAATACATTTCTTGAAATTCTCAATAAAATAATTTTTAATTCATACTTCAAATTTAATCAAACCATTTACAAACAATTAGAAGGTTGTCCAATGGGAGGTTGTTTGTCTCCGGCGTTAGCAGACATTTATGTAAACGAAATTATACATGAATTTTAAACAAAACAAAATGTAGAATAGAGTTTATTAAAAATATGTCGATGAATAGTATTGTCAAGAGGAAGATTTATTCTTTTGACTTTTACCTTTTCATGTGGTGAGGGAAAATAAAATAGACAAATAATTTTTAACCCTTGGACTTTAATGTAACAAATATCCTAAGACCTTTACTTTAACGGCAGCTATATGGAGACTTTCGAGGCTTCTGGAATATTTTACTTTACAAAAACCTACCTTGGTTGGCAGTCCACTTTGAAGGAGGAACGACGGTCACCGACTGGCCCTCATTTGTAGGCTTCATGCCCAGAGCTCCTGAGGGTCCCCCTCTTCCACCTCGTGGGAAATACAGTTTTCGTGCCCCTTTTCCAGGAAGCACTCCATGGGACTTACAATTTATTTGGCGGAGAACAAGGATTTACACTTGTCCCCCGCCTTCATCGCCACAGGGGGTTGACTCCTCTGCTCTGGGTTGCCACATGTGTAGGACCATATGTGATGCTTTGACTTCAGAAAATTTCATTTTGAATCATTCAAATATGAAATTTCCTAAAGTCAAATTCGTACGCTCTTACATCCCTCCCCTAGTTAATTGGACCGACGCCCTCGGCGGTAACCCCGTAATGCGGGCAGGCCAGGCAAATACACCCGACCTTCCTTGAGTATGGGGTCCCTGTACCACATAAGGTGGAAAGGGAGAAAAGAACAAAAAAAAATTTTTCTTTAATCTCGAAAATTTCCAACCTAGCAAATTATAACGATAAAACTTAAAGCTAACAAAATTATTTTGGCTACAACAAAACTTAAACCTAGCAAATTATTTCATAACAATAAAACTTAAAGCTAACAATTTTTTTTTTTTTTTTTTTTTTTTTTTTTTTTTTTTTCTTTCCGCAACAGGTGGGCATTTCTACTGGTCATTGCTATAGGTAATATGAACTGTCCACTATTGGGATTACGGTAACTGCAGTATTATATAATTTGAAATTTAGGGAAATTATGAAAAGTAGTACAATAAATATTTTAAACATTATTTTAGATATTACCAAGAGAAAAAGAGATAAAAGAAAACAAAAAAATATGGTGGTACGGGGGAGACAATTACATATATGGTGGAACAGAACGACAGTATGTGGATCTAAAAAAAATAACTGTATGTAAAATGGAGTTAAGGAATAAATAATAAGGGTAAAATTTATAATACCTGTTGCGGGTTTGACCAATCGATGTACGACGCTCCTCCTTCAACCACCGAACCAGAATGTTCTCAAAATTCGAAAAGAAAACTTCCGGAAGGATTATATCGCCGTGTCATCAATTCTTACTTATAAATATTATCTTCTAAACACACCACAGTTTTGGTAAACATTAGTTCCTTCCGCCTTAAAAATTACAACCTTTTCTTTTGTTAAATTAACGTTAAATTTACCCTTTTCATCTTAAAACATTACAAATTTATTTATTTAAATTTAACTAGTAATCTAAAGAAATTTACAGACCCCTAATCACATTTTCACCCTGTCTCTTTGTTAAATCTACGTTAAATTTATCCTTCTCATCTTAAACATTACAAATTCAATTATTTAGATTTAACTATTTTTCTAAAGATATTTACAGACCCCTATTTACAGACGATTTAGTCGAGCACCCTGCACCTCAACCTTTAGTATGACCCTCCATTGGTCACTACCTCTATAATGACCCTCGATTGGTCACTACCTCTATAATGACCTTCCATTGGTCACTACCTCTATACCCTATCCTACAGACCTCCCCTGAGGTCTAGACGGGCATAGATTCGCTGCTTTCATTTGGCTAGGACTATCTGAACCACCTTTTTCCCCTCCAATGGATTATTGTCATTTAATCCATATTACATGGAGGGGTTTGCATTCTGCACTAAATGCGTCTGGGATATGGGCCCAGACTTATGATCCCAACCCCCATGTGGCTGGGAACCCTTTTTTTACACAATCGGCTCCAAAACCCAAGGCGAGAAGGTTCGCTTGTATACTTCTCGGTTAAGCATACTGGTCTCATGCCACGAACCTTCCAGGAACCCGGAGACTCCTCGGTTGAATCCCCGGGTAGTATGTCATCTCGGTTATGATCATACTGTGCATGGGCACACCGCGACATAACCCTAATTCTCTCATATGGGCTCGCGGCTCCCAAGGCCAATGAAAGGGACAAGAGCAAGGGCTGAATACCATACTAAAAAAATTTTGTTTGTGTGAGTGCGTTTGGAGAATGAAAAATGGCCGAAAAACCCTTTTGGACGGAGATTCCGGATGGGTTATTGATTCTTTAGAACTGATAATTAGGGTTTTGATTGAATTGACTTGGGCACATTTTGTCGTCACAAAACTTGCTTCAGCCGAATTCGCTCGCGTTTTCCCTACAATGGTATTAGGTTGAATTGACCTGGGCTCATTCTGTCGTCACAGAACTTGCTTCAGCCGAATTCGTGTTTTCCCTACAATGATATTTTTTAAGGCGCCTGATGTGAAACACATCATCCACCAATTTTCCCCTTTGATACGCTCTGACGATGTAATTAACTGGACCTGTCTGTTTAATAACACAGAATGGTCCTATGTATTTTTCCGCAAGCTTTCCCGACGGCGATGGTCGATGATCGCGTTCCCGCACAATTACCTGGAGCGATTTGTCCACAAAATGGGTACCCCTATCTGACGAAAGGATTGATGGCGCGCCAAATCTGTTAATTAATTTATAAATAAATTCAGCCGTCGCTCTTGAATCCGCTTTCCTTGTTGGTTCAGCAACAGCGAATCTCGTTGTGGTGCAGGTCCCGACTATGACATATGAGAATCCCCATGAAGGAGAGAGGGCCCGATATAATCCAGAATTACATGTGACCATGGTTTAATATAAGGAATAATTGGTTGAAGATTCCCGTGAGGTTGGTTCCTAGGAACTTTCCTCTTCTGCCAGGAATCGCAGGATTTTAGCTATAACTAAATTATGAATTGTCCGGAAGTGAATGGTCTGCGATGAAAAGTTAATGATTGTCCCTTGTCTCCTCATGAAAATTCCCAAAATCACGTCACTACTTAAATTCCTAATTATATACATCATGTGTGATAGGCTGACATGCCCTAAGTTCTATTCTACTGTTTTCAATTTTTTTTTTTTTTTTTTTTTTTTTTTTTTTTTTTTTTTTTTTTTTTTTTTTTTTTAAATTTTATAAGTTTATTTTTTTATAAAACTACTAATTTCATTTAACCCAATTTAAGAAATTGATGACACGGAAATCCTTCTTCCCTAAACACCTCGAAAATCTCCGCACTAGCAGGAAATCTAGGACGATTACGACACACCAAAACAAGATGCCGTAACCAAAAACCAAAACACAAAATAACTAAATATTGAAAATTTAAAATTGATGACACGGAATTGTAGCAGGAAAACTAGGACGATTACGACATACCAAAACAAGATGTCATAACCAAAAACAAAATTTAAAGGAAAGAAAAAAAATGAAATATTGAAAATTTAAGACTTAAAAAAAAAGAGAAGGAAATATGAAATATTTAAAGATAAAAATTGAAAGTAAAGAACGGAAAAGAAATAGGAAAAATTTAAAGATAAAAATTGAAAACTTAAAAGGAAAGAAATATTTTAAAATTCAGTATTGTTTTGAAACGAAACATGAAAAAAAAAAAAAAAAAATTTTAGATGTAAGATTGCAGGAAGGGGAAAAAAAAAAAAAACTTCGCAATTTCACTAATTACGTGGGGCGTATATTAGCGTTGCAGCGAGAGGAGGAATCAAAAAAAAAATATTAATTTTTTTGGAACGGCGCCTCTACCACTTGTCAAGAGTAAGATTTTATTCTTTTGACTTTTTCCTTTTCATGTGGTGAGGGAAAATAAAATAGACAAATAATTTTTAACCCTTGGACTTTAATGTAACAAATATCCTAAGACCTTTACTTTAACGGCAGCTATATGGAGACTTTCGAGGCTTCTGGAATATTTTACTTTACAAAAACCTACCTTGGTTGGCAGTCCACTTTGAAGGAGGAACGACGGTCACCGACTGGCCCTCATTTGTAGGCTTCATGCCCAGAGCTCCTGAGGGTCCCCCTCTTCCACCTCGTGGGAAATACAGTTTTCGTGCCCCTTTTCCAGGAAGCACTCCATGGGACTTACAATTTATTTGGCGGAGAACAAGGATTTACACTTGTCCCCCGCCTTCATCGCCACAGGGGGTTGACTCCTCTGCTCTGGGTTGCCACATGTGTAGGACCATATGTGATGCTTTGACTTCAGAAAATTTCATTTTGAATCATTCAAATATGAAATTTCCTAAAGTCAAATTCGTACGCTCTTACAATCAGTTAATGCATTATATTTCAAGTATAAATGGGTCCCGTTTCTGACCCAATTCTATATTTAATTGTTGAATTATTGTAATCGTCGGAACTCCCAGTTTCGCACTCAGCGAATCAATGTCTTTTTCCCCTCTATTTACTTCAAGTGAATCTATTTCCATACCTTTATCATAAGAATTATCTGTTTCCATATCCATAGGGTTTCGCGACAAGTTATCAACTACCTTTATTATTGAATTTTTTCCCGGTTTGTGAACGATTTGAAAATCATAATCTACAAGTTGCAAAGATAGTCTATATAATCTAGAGGAAGTATTTTTGAAGTTTGAAAAATATTTTAAACTGACATGATCATTATAAATGATTACTCTTTTCCCCAAAACATATGGCCTCCAAAAATTTAGGCAATATACTATACTCAAAAGCTCAATTTCAGATACCGTATATCGAGTTTCTACTTCCTTCAATTTTCTACTTAAATAAAAAACTGGATGTAAATTTCCCTTTTCATCTTTTTGTGATAAAGTCCCCCCAATTCCTATTCTTGACGCATCTGTAGCTATAAACACCTCTTTATTGTCATCATAGTGAGCTAAAATTGGGGAAACCATTAATTTTCCTTTTAAAGTATTAAACGCGTGATCCAAAGTTGAGTCCCATTCGAACGATTCGTACCCCTTTTTAGTTAAATTTGTCAAAGGAGCCGCTATAACCGCGTATTGTGGGATAAATTTTCTGTAATAAGAGCACATCCCTAAAAATGACCTGACAGCTTTCTGGTTCTTAGGGGGTTGAAGTTTTGCTATTGCTTCCGTTCTATTTGGCAAAGGTACTATACCTGCTCGTGATATTTTATGACCCAAAAGATCTATTTCCTCATAAAAAAATTTACATTTATTTGTACTCAATTTCAAATTAATGCTTCTGGCTTTTTCAAGGGTTAATTTTAAACTTTCGAACTGTTTATCAAAATCTGAACCAAAAACTACTATATCGTCCAAATAGCACAGAACATGCCTATACATAATGTCATTAAACAAACGGTTCATAGCCCTTTGGAAACTTGCTGGACTATTTTTCAGACCCTGTGGAAGTGCCGTGAATTCGTATAATCCTCTAGACGTTACAAAAGCAGTGACAGCACTCGTGCTTGGGTCTATGGGTTGCTGAAAAAACGCATTATTGGCATCTACTTTGGAAAAATAAACTGACCCTTGCAAAGAATCGAAAATGGTATCTATTCTCGGGAGTGGGTATTTATCTGTTGGAATTTTTTCATTTAATTTTTTATAATTTATAACCATTCTGTATCCGTCTCCGTCCGGTTTTTTGACCAAAAATGCCGGAGCGCTATATGGAGACGTCGAAGGCTTAATAATACCTGCTGTTAATAATTCTCCCACTTTTGCATCCATAAATTCTCTTTCTGGCTTCGAAAGTTTATATGGAGCAAACGCAACGGGTTCTAAGTCATTCAACGTTATTTTATAAGGAATTAAATCGGTCTGTCCTAAATCAACTGCTTTGGTCGTGAATAAATCCCTATATTGCCATATAAGGTCATATGCACGTTTGTAAAGATTCGGTTCTAACGATTGGTTTATATCTATTTGGACTCCCCGATTGTCGTATAATATCTGTTTTTGAGAGCTTAAATAATGAGGATCTTTGAACCCTGGCGTGCCGTTCCGTTGTTTTACTTCCGGGGACACATCTTTGCCATAGTTTATGTCCAAAACAGTGGCGGCTCGTGGGCTTTTTGAAGGGTGAGGCCACCTCACAAAAAAAAAAAAAAAAAAAAAAAAAAAAAAAAAAAAAAAAAACCTTAAGACTGCCGTAAAGTACCCAAAATGCCAGGTAATTCAATAAAATGCGTGCTGAAAAACCCGTAGAAACAGGGTGTTTTTCGACAGAAAACGCTAAATGGTGTGAAGTTTAGTGAACATACCTACTAGAAATTGCTATGCGAAATGCTAACCCCAAAAATTAGAAATTAAAGGAGCTATAAAGTCCTAATTTTCCCCATTTTTATCGAAGCATTAGCCAATAGACTGGCCAACCTGAAAAACACAAACTGAAAACTCAGAAAAGAAAAAAGTCGACTCACCAGTCACCGATAAATGATCCTTTGTTTCTTTTTGATTCACAAGTCACAACGGAAACAAAAAAATCGATGTTTTGTAAATTTTTTAAAATAAAAGGATGCTTTTAGTTTTCAAATTATGGAGGAATTCGAAAAGAAAAAACAAAGCTAGCTTTAACGGATGAAAAGGTAACGTTGGTATAGCAGTGAAGAAGGCTATGGCGCGCTGGCCGTTCAGAATAACAGTGTTACCCGAACGCTTTTTGGCGCCACCCAATTTTCTTAGAATTTTTATCTTTAATAAATGACCATGCTATATTTATTTATTTTTTTCTTGACATAAAAACAAACTAAAAACTCTAAAATTTAAAAAAATTACCAATTTTCTTAACATATTCTTGGTAGCAAGTTTGAAGTTGGTAAGATTGCTCAAGCTCCTTTACCATTCCCCTAGCGTGAGGCACAGTTGTATCGTGCCTCACTTGGAGGGTTTAGCCGGCGATTCCAGGCCGGCTCGCGTGGGTTCGATCGATCTCATCCCGGCTAACCTTCGTTCTCGCGAGTACCATATTAACCCCCCGGACCCCTCCTTCTATTTCAAGAGAGGCCAAGGTCACCCGTGCCTCTCCTGGCTTTTTAATCATATTTCGAAATCCGAACGATGCGGTACCGACTTTCTACGCTAGAGGCCGGGCTGAGAGTATTTTTGTAGGTACTGTTATTAAATTTATGAACTTTAAACATTCTTACGTAATTATTATTTTTTTTAAATGAAAAAAAAAATCTTATTTTATTTCCGGAAAAAAATTAGAAACCATGTTTTAAAATAATTATCATAAAAAATTAAAATTTTGGGGATTAAAAAAAAATTTTTTTCTTCTGAACATCAGGTGAGGCCGTGCCTCACTTGCCTCCCCTGACGAGCCGCCACTGGTCCAAAGGTCACAACCCTTGGCGTCTCCCGGAACCGGTGGTGGGTCTTTACGGTTAAAATATTGAATTGATCGAACTACGCCCTTTGAACTTTCAACGCCCAATAGTTTCGCAGGTTCCACAATAACCCCAATTAAAGGCGCCCTGCAACAATCGTATGGGGACCGGCCCCACATTATACACTGTCAAGCTGTTAATTTCGTCTTTGTGTTCTGAATTTAAAATATGTATATTACCGTTTGAGAAGTTGTTTAAAGGTTGTAAAATATCTGAGATTGTGTGGGGTTCTCTAAGTGCTATTTCTAAAACATCCACTTCAGCCACTTGACGCGGAGACAAACATCATATTTTAAACGAACTCTTCTTTCCCTACAAATTCCACTAAATGTCACAACTAAATTTTCCAGCTTCGTAAAAATAATTTCCTTTTCCCCAAAATCTATTCGAACACCATACTTATCAAAGAAATCCGTTCCTAAAATTACTGGATGATTAAGTTGCTTGATTACATACAAGAATGACTGACCGAATTTAGTCCTATCTGAATTGTAACAATTATCTTTCCTAAAATTTCCAATATAGACTTATTTGCAGACCTGGCCAGTTCTACTGTATTCTGTTGTACTTTATTTAAATCTACTAAATCCGTTTTTCCCCAAAAAAAAAAAAAAAAAAACTTACTCAATAGAAATATAAACTTTTCAATCTACTTTAAAAAAAAATTGTTTTCAACATAAAGGAATGAACTATTCCCTTATAAACAGAACCTCCACGAATTCTAAACAAATAACCATTAAGTATGAGTCACTGGGAACCGATGTTTTTCCCACGACACCAAGCACCCAATATCAAAGTAAGAAAGCAAAATGAAGACTATAAAATTTAATATTAAAAGTAAAGCATAAGTACAAAGCCAAGAAGAGTAGAACATGCACGACAAACTATAACCAGATTTATTTGTCTCGCAAAACAAAACAAAATTAAAATAACTCCTTAAGGAAGCTAACACCTGTGTACGTACCAAAATGCTCTTTACGCACCCACAGCGTTAACCAATTGAATTTTCTATGATTCTTTTTCGAATGAATATGAACAAATTTGTGATTATATGATTCTACACTGCAAATTAAGAAAATCCAAAGCGGATCGTCTTCGAGACAAAAGTTCGAAGAAACGGCGCCTCCACCACTTGTAACCTGGGATGGTGTAATATATTTAATCCATCCACCAGAATTACTTAAATGAGGGGTAGCTCAAATGAAACAATATTAGTATTTAATAAGTATATAATCTTTCATTTACTTGGGTTATAATATATTATTCGGTATAAATATAAAATATGTATTTATCAACTTATTATTTTTATTATGTTATTATTATTTGTTATTTAATATCTCCTCTGGTTATAGTTATCTCTGAGATATTGAATTAGGGGCAATGTTATCTAAGATTTATTAGGTAAAAGACTTATTAGATTATTCTTACTCTGACCTGGTCAAAAGGGTGTACTCCAAGGATGGCTGTAGATACTCCAAGGCGCAGCGCAGGAAAGGCCTCGAGATCTTTGCTCTATCTTCCACTTATGCTTTTTGTCCCCCTCTTAATTAAGGGGGGGTTTTTGGCATTTCTTTAGGAAGGGTTAACTAAAGGGTTAACCGAGCCTGTCCTGCTTGGATAGTATAACTAACGCCTTTTTTATTATGTTACACATCGACAATGCAAGTGTTCTTTCATTTTTTCGCCATGGAGAACGCATGGTTTTGCATGCCAATCAGAGTGGCTGAATTTTCTGAAACGTTTTTGGGAATTTTTTTTGTCAGTGATGCAATTTCTAATTTAGCCTTTTTTAATTTATTTTTTAGTTTGCAATAGTTGAGGTTTTGTTAACTTCCTTAAAGAAGTTATTGCGATACCCTCGACGTCGGGTTTTTGGGGAAGGGTCTTCCAGACCCCGGAGGGTCAAATCGAATATTGATCTTTACCGATCTCAACTTTGTCTGTGGTGCCGGCCGTCCGTCCTTTCCGGAGCACTTTACGGCCACAATTTTCAACCGATTTTCATCAAATTTTCACACTTTCTTTAGCCGGTGAAGAAGAATGTGAAATGCATGTACTATCAGCTGATAAATTTAGTACATTTTTTGCTAATATTAGTGAAACCCTTGCAAATTCACTGCCTGAATGTCCAAAAAATCCATTAGATTTTGAGGTGCCTAAAACTGGCTCGATTCCCTCTTTCTCTTTCGAAGAATTAAGTCCTTATCAAGTCCTAGCTGCAATGGAAAGTTTAAAAAACTCTTATTCCTTAGATTTGTATAATTTATCAGCCACACTGATTAAAGGTATGAGGCATTCACTGGTATATCCGCTTACCATCTTGATTAATACTAGCCTAAAGGAAAATAATTTTCCGGATTGTCTGAAGGTGGCAGTCGTCATTCCACTCCATAAAAAAGGCTCAAAGGAGGATCCAAGTAACTATAGACCTATTTCGCTACTACCAATCTTCTCAAAAGTATTTGAGAAACTATTAAAAACTCGAATAATGAGTTTCTTTGAATGCTACAACCTGTTCTTTGCTAATCAATTTGGTTTCAGAAATGGTCATAATACCGCTATGGCTGCAAATTCATTTATCTCTGAGGTGATTAAAAATTTAGAAGAAAGACAGTATTCGATTGCTACCTTTTTTGACCTGACAAGGCATTTGATGCTGTACCGCACAGAATTCTCATTGAAAAGCTAAAATTGTACGAATTCTCTGAAAATGCAATATCGCTCATTCGAAACTACCTCTCAAATCGCTTCAAATCGCTCACAGAGTGTTTTAGTTGATGGAGTAAAATCCACAATGAAAAAAATTACGTGTGGTGTGCCTCAAGGCTCAGTATTGGGCCCGATTTTGTTTCTCATCTTTGTAAATGACTTACCTTGGAAACTTCGCTCTCTTAAGTTCTATCGTATTTGCAGATGATACAGCATGCCTTGTAAGTGATAATGATCTACTCATGGCGGGTGAAAAATGTGAATTTGCTATTAGGGAATTTGAAACATGGTGTGTTTCAAACCGTATGACCCTAAACTTGAATAAGACTGAAAGTATGGTAATAACGACCAGACCTCACACAGAAGGGACTTACTCTGAGGTGATCAAATTCTTAGGTATTCTAATTGATAAATCTTTTGAAGCTCATTGTGTGAATTTGGCAAAACGCTTATCTGCGTTGGTGTACCTCCTCCGGAGACTCAAAAGTGAAGTACACAGAAACTTCCTTTTAACATCCTATCATGCGATATTCCATAGTGTCCTTACTTATGGGATTCTTGTCTGGGGACACTCTACTCATATGAAAAAGGTATTTTCAGTCCAGAGGAAGGCTGTTCGTGTAATGGCTGGTATTGACTATAAATCTGATTGTAGGAAAAGTTTCAAAGATTTAGGGATTCTTACTTGTCCGTCGGTATATATTTTAGAATGTGCACTAAATGTTAAAAAAGGGTACTCTGATCTACTGGTAGTTGCGAATATATTCAATACTCGACAGGTGGGGAAATTGTTACAACCGCACAATAGGCTTAAAGTAAGTGAAAATTATTCCACTTGGGGAATTAAATTTTTTAATAGCATTCCTTACAGCATCTCAAAACTCCCAATAAATGACTTCAAAAAGGTATTCTCGGAGGTATTGAGGCAAAATTCTTTTTACGATTTTGAGGACTTCCTGTCTCATAAATGGAGCTAACGCGTCTTGAATCTAGGTTTTTTTTTTTCTTATTCTCTGGTGGAATTTCTTGTTATCAGAAGCAATAAATTTTGCAATTTGTTTTGCTTAATTAAAATAATGTAAAAATGACACTTACGATAGGTTTTTTACCTTCATGTAATGTAACAAAAAATAAATAAATAAATGTAACGAGGGCGATTTTTGAATTTCGAAAAAATGGCGGAGATATGTCTGTTTGAAATTTTAAAAAATTTGCTGCGCCCGAACCGTTAATCCGATTTTCACCAAATTTTCACCAATTACTCCTTATATTTTTTAAGAATTTTTGGCGTAAAAAAATTGCCACTTTTGTATGTATATCAAAGAATGCCTCACTTATGTTCACAGGAACAAAAAAAATTTTAAAACTGGTTGTGATTTTCATTCTTACAATACTAGACAGAAAAATAATTTTCAACATGACTTTGTTAGGCTAAAAAAGTCCCAGAATGGCAACAACTATTGGGCTCTTAAATTTTATAATCACTTGCCCATTTCACTCAAAAGTTTAAAAATGCTGGAGTTCTGTAATGCTGTAAAGAAATTTCTACTCCTAAATCCATTTTATTCAAGCGAAGAATTTCTCGATTATTGTTTTGATCGATAAAAAGTCAATTGTGTATTTCTTTTTTAATTTGTGTATTTTTCATTGACTTGTTGTATGCCAGAGACTGGTCCATAACAATGTATAAATAAAATAAAAAAAATAAAATAAAATAAACTTAAAAATTTTTCAAACAAAAAAAAAAAAGAAAAAGAAAGAAAAAACCGGAAAATTTTCCGAAACAAAATTTTTTTTTTTACAAAAAAACTTAGTACTTCCCCGTTTGTTATACTTCCCCGTTCGTTATACTTCCCTTCCCATATACTTCCTACTCCGTTATAATTCCCCCTCCGTTATACTTCCCCTCCCACATACTTCCCACTCCGTTATACTTCCCCTCCCATATACTTCCCCCTCCTATATTGTTACTTCTCTTTAAGGAAGTTCCCGTCGGGGCCAGCTCCAGACTAGTACTTTCAGTAGATTTGTAGATTCGTGTTCATAAAAAAATATCATTTCCCGCGTTTTTT
Source organism: Orius insidiosus (assembly GCA_014119065.1). Lineage (NCBI taxonomy): Eukaryota > Metazoa > Arthropoda > Insecta > Hemiptera > Anthocoridae > Orius > Orius insidiosus. The sequence goes on along the minus strand of JACGAQ010001487.1, from coordinate 39,616 downwards.
GATTAGCGAAGTTCGGGTGGCAAGACTGCTTACTTTCGACGAAAATTTCAAAAAAAAATCCTCAAAATAATTAATTTTCGTATTTTTTTTTAGTTTCGTTCACTTATTCTGAAAATAACCTTGATTATTTGAGAACTGTTCATAAAAAATATCATTTCCCGCGTTTTTTTGATTAGCGAAGTTGAGTTGGCAAGACTGCTTACTTTTTGGTACCTCGATTCTCGTTCTTTCATGGTTGGATTTTGGCAAGGTATTGTTGTTTTATTATTATTATTTATTTGTTTTCTATCTCAATTGATTCCACTGCCTTCTATATCTTAAAACTTTAAATTTTACTTATTATTTTGGGGGGATAGGCGCCATCATATGTTAAACATAAATAATTTGAAAAAATCACCATGAAAATATTTACTAGAAGGCACGGAGCGCTACTTTCGCATGCGGGATGACCATTTATTCATTTACGCACGTTTGCAGTCTTTTCATCGTTTTTTATAAGGACGTCGAGCCGGTGAGTGGTTAAATAACCGGTTATTGATCAGTTTTTAATCGAATATCTCGAAAAGTATGAGGCTTAGAGCAAAAACCCGGCGAGTGGTTAAAAACCGGTTATTGATCAGTTTTCGGCGAGTGGTTAAATAACCGGTTATTGATCAAATTTTAATTGAATATCTCGAAAACTATGAGGTTTAGAGCAAAATTCAACGGAAAATTTAACATCGATTAACCGGTTATTTTATCAGTTTTTTGTTTACAGAATGGATTACCCTGTTTAAACTTCAATGTGACTTTCTGCTTCTTCCTTCATCTATTCTGCTCGTGATAGCGATAAATAAGGTTGTAGCGATATTGTTTCGGTTATAACCGGTTATTTTTAGGATAATTTGACAATCGTACGAACGGCGGAGATAAGCTTTCTGTCGACATCTTTAGGCTTTTGATATATACGATCGTTCATTTGATATTGTTCGTGAAAGAGAAAGAATTGGGGATTCCGTTTTATTATTTTATTGCACAAAGGACTTTCTTTTTCGGTATGTTGGGGAAAAACTCATTTTTAACCTAATAACCGGTTATTGATTGATATTTTAATCTCTCTGGCATGTTGCTTAGAAGGGTGTCTCCAAGAAATATGATACCCCACAAGGCACATTTAAAACCGAAATTTTACCCTAATAACCGGTTATTGAAAGATTTTTAAAACCGAAACTTTACCCTAATAACCGGTTATTGAAAGATTTTTAAAACCGAAACTTTACCCTAATAACCGGTTATTGAAAGATTTTTTAATCTCTCTGGCAACCATGTTGTTTAGAAGGGTATTTCCAAGAAATATGATACCCCACAAGGCCCTTTAAAACCGAATTTTCACCATAATAACCGGTTATTGGTCGATTTTTTTCTCTCCCTAGCAAGCACATCGTTTAGAAGGGTATCTCCAAGAAATATGATACCCCACAAGGCCCTTTAAAACCGAATTTTCACCATAATAACCGGTTATTGGTCGATTGTTTTCTCTCCCTAGCAAGCACATCGTTTAGAAGGGTATCTCCAAGAAATATGATACCCCAATAGGCCCTTTAAAACCGATTTTTTACCATAATAACCGGTTATTGGTCGATTGTTTTCTCTCCCTAGCAAGCACATCGTTTAGAAGGGTATCTCCAAGAAATATGATACCCCACAAGGCCCTTTAAAACCGAATTTTCACCATAATAACCGGTTATTGGTCGGATCTTTTTCTCCCCCTAGCAAGCACATCGTTTAGAAGGGTATCTCCAAGAAATATGATACCCACAAGGCCCTTTAAAACCGAATTGTACCCTAAGAACCGGTTATTGGTCGGTTTTTTTTCTCTCCCTAGCAACCATACTGTTTAGAAGGGTATCTCCAAGAAATATGATACCCCACAAGGCCCATTGAAAACCGACCTAATAACCGGTTATTAGCATTTGAATTTTTCGGATCGCTCAATCTGCACAAGTATCGCCACGGTTTGAAACCGAGAGGGGACGAAGATATTTCTTTTTGCGGGCGAAGATGTAACCGGGCGAAAGAGGAGCCGAGCTGCGGGGTCAAAGTCGACAAGAAAGAACGTGAGAGAATCGTACCGTTTCGTCCGGCGACTGGGAATTTGACCGACGCCTGCGGTATTGAAAGAAGGCTGGCGAACTCTTCGAATATCCGCGATGATCGGACGATGCCAGTTTACAGCCCAGGGCCGGGTTCGGCGCCACCTCCGCCGCCCGTCTTACCTGAAAAGCCGAGTAAGTTCAGTGATCATAACCGTCAATAACCGGTTATTGAAAGATTTTTTAATCTCCCTGGCAACCATGTTGTTTAGAAGGGTATCTCCAAGAAATATGATACCCCACAAGGCTTTTAAAACCGAAATTAAAACCGAATAACCGGTTATTGGTCGGGTTATTTTTCTCTCTCTGGCAACCATACTGTTTAGAAGGGTATCTCCAAGAAATATGATACCCCACAAGGCCCTTTAAAACCGGATTGTACCCTAGTAACCGGTTATTGGTCGGTTTTTTTTCTCTCCCTAGCAACCATACAGTTTAGAAGATGCCAGTTTACAGCCCAGGGCCGGGTTCGGCGCCAACTCCGCCGCCCGTCTTACCTGAAAAGCCGAGTAAGTTCAGTGATCATAACCGTCAATAACCGGTTATTGAAAGATTTTTTAATCTCTCTGGCAACCATACTGTTTAGAAGGGCCTCTCCAAGAAATATGATACCCCACAAGGCACATTTAAAACCGAAACTTTACCGTAATAACCGGTTATTGAAAGATTTTTAAAACCGAGATTTTACCCTAATAACCGGTTATTGAAAGATTTTTTAATCTCTCTGGCAACCATACTGTTTAGAAGGGTATCTCCAAGAAATATGATACCCCACAAGGCCCTTTAAACCGAGTTGTACCCTAATAACCGGTTATTGGTCGGTTTTTTTTCTCTCTCTGGCAACCATACTGTTTAGAAGGGCCTCTCCAAGAAATTTGATACCCCACAAGGCACATGTAAAACCGAATTCTTACCATAATAACCGGTTATTGGTCGATTTTTTTCTCTCTCTCTGGTATACTGTTTAGAAGGGTATCTCCAAGAAATTTGATACCCCACAAGGCACATTTAAAACCGAATTTTTACCCTAATAACCGGTTATTGGTCGATTTTTTTTTTCCCCCTAGCAACCATACAGTTTAGAAGATGCCAGTTTACAGCCCAGGGCCGTGTTCGGCGCCACCTCCGCCGCCCGTCTTACCTGAAAAGCCGAGTAAGTTCAGTGATCATAACCGTCAATAACCGGTTATTGAAAGATTTTTTAATCTCTCTGGCAACCATGTTGTTTAGAAGGGTATCTCCAAGAAATATCATACCCCACAAGGCCCTTTAAAACCGAAATTAAAACCGAATAACCGGTTATTGGTCGGTTTTTTTTTTCTCTCTCTGGCAACCATACTGTTTAGAAGGGCCTCTCCAAGAAATTTGATACCCCACAAGGCACATGTAAAACCGAATTTTTTCCATTATAACCGGTTATTGATCGATTTTTTTCTCTCCCTAGCAAGCCCATCGTTTAGAAGGGTATCTCCAAGAAATATGATACCCCACAAGGCCCTTTAAAACCGAAATTAAAACCGAATAACCGGTTATTGGTCGGTTTTTTTTTCTCTCTCTGGCAACCATACTGTTTAGAAGGGCCTCTCCAAGAAATATGATACCCCACAAGGCCCTTTAAAACCGAATTGTACCCTAATAACCGGTTATTGGTCGGTTTTTTTTTCTCTCCCTAGCAACCATACAGTTTAGAAGATGCCAGTTTACAGCCCAGGGCCGGGTTCGGCGCCAACTCCGCCGCCCGTCTTACCTGAAAAGCCGAGTAAGTTCAGTGATCATAACCGTCAATAACCGGTTATTGAAAGATTTTTTAATCTCTCTGGCAACCATACTGTTTAGAAGGGCCTCTCCAAGAATATGATACCCCACAAGGCACATGTAAAACCGAATTTTTACCCTAATAACCGGTTATTGGTCGATTTTTTTCTCTCCTTGGCAACCACATCGTTTAGAAGGGTATCTCTAAGAAATATGATACCCCACAAGGCACATGTAAAACCGAATTTTTACCCTAATAACCGGTTATTGGTCGATTTTTTTCTCTCCTTGGCAACCACATCGTTTAGAAGGGTATCTCCAAGAAATATGATACCCCACAAGGCCCTTTAAAACCGAATTTTCACCATAATAACCGGTTATTGGACGATTTTTTTTCTCTCCCTGGCAAGCACATCGTTTAGAAGGGTATCTCCAAGAAATATGATACCCCACAAGGCACATTTAAAACCGAAATTTTACCCTAATAACCGGTTATTGAAAGATTTTTTAATCTCTCTGGCAACCATGTTGTTTAGAAGGGCCTCTCCAAGAAATATGATACCCCACAAGGCCCTTTAAAACCGAATTTTTACCATAATAACCGGTTATTGGTCGATTTTTTTCTCCCCTAGCAAGCACATCGTTAAGGGTATCTCCAAGAAATATGAAACCCCACAAGCCCCTTTAAAACCGAATTGTACCCTAATAACCGGTTATTGGTCGATTTTTTTTCTTTCTCTGGCAACCATACTGTTTAGAAGGGTATCTCCAAGAAATATGATACCCCGCAAGGCCCTTTAAAACCGAATTGTACCCTAATAACCGGTTATTGGTCGATTTTTTTTTTCTCCCCCTAGCAAGCACATCGTTTAGAAGGGTATCTCCAAGAAATTTGATACCCCACAAGGCCCATTAAAACCGAATTGTACCCTAATAACCGGTTATTGGTCGGTTTTTTTTTCTCTCCCTAGCAACCATTCTGTTTAGAAAGGCCTCTCCAAGAAATTTGATACCCCAAATGGCACATTTAAAACCGAAACTTTACCCTAATAACCGGTTATTGAAAGATTTTTTAATCTCTCTGGCAACCATACTGTTTAGAAGGGCCTCTCCAAGAAATATGATACCCCACAAGGCCCTTTAAAACCGAATTTTCACCATAATAACCGGTTATTGGACGATTTTTTTTCTCTCCCTGGCAAGCACATCGTTTAGAAGGGTATCTCCAAGAAATATGATACCCCACAAGGCACATTTAAAACCGAAATTTTACCCTAATAACCGGTTATTGAAAGATTTTTTAATCTCTCTGGCAACCATGTTGTTTAGAAGGGCCTCTCCAAGAAATATGATACCCCACAAGGCACATGTAAAACCGAATTTTTACCATAATAACCGGTTATTGGTCGATTTTTTTTCTCTCCCTAGCAAGCACATCGTTTAGAAGGGTATCTCCAAGAAATATGATACTCCACAAGGCACATTTAAAACCGAAACTTTACCCTAATAACCGGTTATTGAAAGATTTTTTAATCTCTCTGGCAACCATGTGTTTAGAAGGGTATCTCCAAGAAATATGATACCCCACAAGGCCCTTTAAAACCGAATTTTTACCATAATAACCGGTTATTGGTCGATTTTTTTCTCCCCCTAGCAAGCACATCGTTTAGAAGGGTATCTCCAAGAAATATGATACCCCACAAGGCCCTTTAAAACCGAATTTTCACCATAATAACCGGTTATTGGTCGATTTTTTTCTCTCCCTAGCAAGCACATCGTTTAGAAGGGTATCTCCAAGAAATTTGATACCCCACAAGGCCCATTAAAACCGAATTGTACCCTAATAGCCGGTTATTGGTCGGTTTTTTTTCTCTCCCTAGCAACCATACAGTTTAGAAGATGCCAGTTTACAGCCCAGGGCCGGGTTCGGCGCCACCTCCGCCGCCCTTACCTGAAAAGCCGAGTAAGTTCAGTGATCATAACCGTCAATAGCCGGTTATTGAAAGATTTTTTAATCTCTCTGGCAACCATACTGTTTAGAAGGGCCTCTCCAAGAAATTTGATCCCCCACAAGGCACATGTAAAACCGAATTTTTACCATAATAACCGGTTATTGGTCGATTTTTTTTCTCTCCCTAGCAAGCACATCGTTTAGAAGGGTATCTCCAAGAAATATGATACCCCACAAGGCACATTTAAATCCGAAACTTTACCCTAATAACCGGTTATTGAAAGATTTTTAAAACCGAAACTTTACCCTAATAACCGGTTATTGAAAGATTTTTTAATCTCTCTGGCAACCATGTTGTTCAGAAGGGTATCTCCAAGAAATATGATACCCCACAAGGCCCTTTAAAACCGAATTGTACCCTAATAACCGGTTATTGGTCGGTTTTTTTTTTCTCTCCCTAGCAACCATACAGTTTAGAAGATGCCAGTTTACAGCCCAGGGCCGGGTTCGGCGCCACCTCCGCCGCCCGTCTTACCTGAAAAGCCGAGTAAGTTCAGTGATCATAACCGTCAATAACCGGTTATTGAAAGATTTTTTTAATTTCTCTGGCAACCATGTTGTTTAGAAGGGTATCTCCAAGAAATATGATACCCCACAAGGCACATGTAAAACCGAATTTTTACCATAATAACCGGTTATTGGTCGATTTTTTTTCTCTCCCTAGCAAGCACATCGTTTAGAAGGGTATCTCCAAGAAATATGATACCCCACAAGGCCCTTTAAAACCGAATTTTTACCATAATAACCGGTTATTGGTCGATTTTTTTTCTCCCCCTAGCAAGCACATCGTTTAGAAAGGTATCTCCAAGAAATATGATACCCCACAAGGCCCTTTAAAACCGATTTTTTACCATAATAACCGGTTATTGGTCGATTTTTTTTCTCTCCCTAGCAACCATACTGTTTAGAAGGTCCTCTCCAAGAAATTTGATACCCACAAGGCACATGTAAAACCGAATTTTACCCTAATAACCGGTTATTGGTCGATTTTTTTTCTCCCCCTAGCAAGCACATCATTACCGGTGTTTGTAGTGGTTGGGAGAGGGAGAAATATGATACCCCACAAGGCACATGTAAAACCGAATTTTTAACCTAATAACCGGTTATTGGTCGGTTTTTTTTTCTCCCCCTAGCAAGCACATCGTTTAGAAGGGCCTCTCCAAGAAATTTGATACCCCACAAGGCACATTTAAAACCGAAACTTTACCCTAATAACCGGTTATTGAAAGATTTTTTAATCTCTCTGGCAACCATGATGTTTAGAAGGGTATCTCCAAGAAATATGATACCCCACAAGGCCCTTTAAAACCGAAATTTTACCATAATAACCGGTTATTGGTCGATTTTTTTTTCTCCCTGGCAACCACATCGTTTAGAAGGGTATCTCCAAGAAATATGATACCCCACAAGGCACATGTAAAACCGAATTTTTACCCTAATAACCGGTTATTGGTCGATTTTTTTTCTCCTCCTAGCAAGCACATCGTTTAGAAGGGTATCTCCAAGAAATATGATACCCCACAAGGCACATTTAAAACCGAAACTTTACCCTAATAACCGGTTATTGAAAGATTTTTAAAACCGAAACTTTACCCTAATAACCGGTTATTGGTCGATTTTTTTCTCTCCCTAGCAAGCACATCGTTTAGAAGGGTATCTCCAAGAAATATGATACCCCACAAGGCCCTTTAAAACCGAATTGTACCCTAATAACCGGTTATTGGTCGGTTTTTTTTTTCTCTCCCTAGCAACCATACTGTTTAGAAGGGCCTCTCCAAGAAATTTGATACCCCACAAGGCCCTTTATAACCGAATTGTACCCTAATAACCGGTTATTGGTTGGTTGGTTCGGGTGGTTCGGCGCCACCTCCGCCGCCCGTCTTACCTGAAAAGCCGAGTAAGTATCAGTGATCATAACCGTCAATAACCGGTTTTCAGAGCCAATTTCAAGCTCTAAGCGTAAAAAGGACTTTATCGAATTAAAAAATGCTCCATCGGCGCTCAAATTCCTTAAGCCGTGCCCATACCCTCAAGCAGGCTTCGTCGCCCCGAACGAATTCACCGGTCAAGAATGCTTCAAGAACCTCGAAGGCGGCCGTTCGCCAGGAACGGGGACTTTCGGAACCTCCACCGCCGGTTATCCGCCAATCCGTGGATGCCAGAGCTGCGGAAACGCCGGTGGTCAGACCTGGCAGTCGAAGGGGACTTTGAAGCTCACCTCGGCGAGGCCGATAGCCGCTGCGGATTTAGAAGGCATACGGAATATACGAGGGCTTGGCATCGGATTCCCGGGATCTTTGGGACTCTGCAAGGATATGCCCGGACCTGGGACCTACGGAGGGACCTACACAGCACGGAAAACACCAGCGAAATCTGCCGTCAGTGTCCCCAAATGTTACTGAAATAAAAATGGAAGAAACTCGCCCATACTCAAACTTTGAACCGCTATATCTTCTAAACTATGGGTCCTACGTGAATATCGATTAAAGACATTTTTGTAGTAAATTTAACTAGCTACAACTTTTACTTACAACATTTTTCGCCAGGAGCGACAGTTTCTGAGATTTAGAGCAACCGTTTCCTTCTTCCTTCTTCCTTCTTCCAAAATGGAAGAAACTCGCCCTTACTCAAACTTTGAACCCCTATATCTTCTAAACTATTGGTCCTACGTGAATATTGATTAAAGACATTTTTGAAGTAAATTTAACTACCTACAACTTTTACTTACAACATTTTTCGCTAGGAGCGACAGTGTCTGAGATTTAGAGCAACCGTTTCCTTCTTCCTTCTTCCTTCTTCCAAAATGGAAGAAACTCGCCCGTACTCAAACTTTGAACCCCTATATCTTCTAAACTATGGGTCCTACGTTAATATTGATTAAAGACGTTTTTGTAGTAAATTTAACAAGCTACAACTTTTACTTACAACATTTTTCGCTAGGAGCGACAGTTTCTGAGATTTAGAGCAAACGTTTCCTTCTTCCTTCTTCCTTCTTCCAAAATGGAAGAAACTCGCCCATACTCAAACTTTGAACCCCTATATCTTCTAAACTATGGCTCCTACGTGAATATTGATTAAAGACATTTTTGAAGTAAATTTAATTAGCTACAACTTTTACTTACACATTTTTCGCTAGGAGCGACAGTTTCTGAGATTTAGAGCAACCGTTTCCTTCTTCCTTCTTCCTTTTCCAAAATGGAAGAAACTCGCCCATACTCAAACTTTGAACCCCTATATCTTCTAAACTATGGCTCCTACGTGAATATTGATTAAAGACATTTTTGTAGTAAATTTAATTTCTACAACTTTTACTTACAACATTTTTCCGCTAGGAGCGACAGTTTTCGAGATTTAGAGCAACCGTTTCTTTCTTCCTTCTTCCAAAATGGAAGAAACTCGCCCATACTCAAACTTTGAACCTCTATATCTTCTAAACTATGGGTCCTACGTGAATATTGATTAGACGTTTTGTAGTAAATTTAACTAGCTACAACTTTTACTTACAACATTTTTCGCTAGGAGCGACAGTTTCTGAGATTTAGAGCAACCGTTTCCTTCTTCCTTCTTCCAAAATGGAAGAAACTCGCCCGTACTCAAAACTTTGAACCTCTATATCTTCTAAACTATGGGTCCTACGTGAATATTGATTAAAGACATTTTGTAGTAAATTTAACTAGCTAAACTTTAGTTGAAACATTTTTCGCTAGGAGCGACAGTTTTTGAGATATTGAACAACCTAATATTATCGAAAAACAATTACGCAACTAAAATTTATTTTTACGTAATAAAATTAAAATTTTAATGAGGCTCCAATTTAAAATTGGTAATTGAAAAAAATTTGATTATAACACCTTTTTGAATTATGTGATTCACAATAGGACAATGCAGAATATAAAAATTTTTCCCAATGATTATTTTTTTTGAAGGATGGGAGGTTTATATACTGTCCGCCGAATCGTCTGATTAGTTGCAAAATTGGGAGATAATTGTGGATTTCGAATTCGAAGTAAGTAATTTTTAAAACAGCTGGGTGTAATAGAGTTGAAAAAAATTCGATGTTTACTAGGATTTTTGACAAATTTAATGCGTAAAGCTGGTCAATAAATTCGAAGTAAGTAATTTTTAAAACAGCTGGGTGTAATAGAGTTGAAAAAAAATTCGATGTTTACTAGGATTTTTGTCAAATTTAATGCGTAAAGCTGGTCAAAAATTCGAAGTAAGTAATTTTTAAAACAGCTGGGTGTAATAGAGTTGAAAAAAATTCGATGTTTACTAGGATTTTTGTCAAATTTAATGCGTAAAGCTGGTCAATAAATTCGAAGTAAGTAATTTTTAAAACAGCTGGGTGTAATAGAGTTGAAAAAAATTCGATGTTTACTAGGATTTTTGTCAAATTTAATGCGTAAAGCTGGTCAATAAATTCGAAGTAAGTAATTTTTAAAACAGCTGGGTGTAATAGAGTTGAAAAAAAATTCGATGTTTACTAGGATTTTTGTCAAATTTAATGCGTAAAGCTGGTCAATAAATTCGAAGTAAGTAATTTTTAAAACAGCTGGGTGTAATAGAGTTGAAAAAAATCGATGTTTACTAGGATTTTTGTCAAATTTAATGCGTAAAGCTGGTCAATAAATTCGAAGTAAGTAATTTTTAAAACAGCTGGGTGTAATAGAGTTGAAAAAAAATTCGATGTTTACTAGGATTTTTGTCAAATTTAATGCGTAAAGCTGGTCAATAAATTCGAAGTAAGTAATTTTTAAAACAGCTGGGTGTAATAGAGTTGAAAAAAAATTCGATGTTTACTAGGATTTTTGTCAAATTTAATGCGTAAAGCTGGTCAATAAATTCGAAGTAAGTAATTTTTAAAACAGCTGGGTGTAATAGAGTTGAAAAAAATTCGATGTTTACTAGGATTTTTGTCAAATTTAATGCGTAAAGCTGGTCAATAAATTCGAAGTAAGTAATTTTTAAAACAGCTGGGTGTAATAGAGTTGAAAAAAATTCGATATTACTAGGATTTTTGTCAAATTTAATGCGTAAAGCTGGCCAATAAATTCGAAGTAAGTAATTTTTAAAACAGCTGGGTGTAATAGAGTTGAAAAAAATTCGATGTTTACTAGGATTTTTGTCAAATTTAATGCGTAAAGCTGGTCAAAAATTCGAAGTAAGTAATTTTTAAAACAGCTGGGTGTAATAGAGTTGAAAAAAATTCGATGTTTACTAGGATTTTTGTCAAATTTAATGCGTAAAGCTGGTCAATAAATTCGAAGTAAGTAATTTTTAAAACAGCTGGGTGTAATAGAGTTGAAAAAAAAATTCGATGTTTACTAGGATTTTTGTCAAATTTAATGCGTAAAGCTGGTCAAAAATTCGAAGTAAGTAATTTTTAAAACAGCTGGGTGTAATAGAGTTGAAAAAAATTCGATTACTAGGATTTTTGTCAAATTTAATGCGTAAAGCTGGCCAATAAATTCGAAGTAAGTAATTTTTAAAACAGCTGGGTGTAATAGAGTTGAAAAAAATTCGATGTTTACTAGGATTTTTGTCAAATTTAATGCGTAAAGCTGGTCAATAAATTCGAAGTAAGTAATTTTTAAAACAGCTGGGTGTAATAGAGTTGAAAAAAATTCGATGTTTACTAGGATTTTTGTCAAATTTAATGCGTAAAGCTGGTCAATAAATTCGAAGTAAGTAATTTTTAAAACAGCTGGGTGTAATAGAGTTGAAAAAAATTCGATTTACTAGGATTTTTGTCAAATTTAATGCGTAAAGCTGGCCAATAAATTCGAAGTAAGTAATTTTTAAAACAGCTGGGTGTAATAGAGTTGAAAAAAATTCGATGTTTACTAGGATTTTTGTCAAATTTAATGCGTAAAGCTGGTCAATAAATTCGAAGTAAGTAATTTTAAAACAGCTGGGTGAATAGAGTTGAAAAAAATTCGATGTACTAGGATTTTTGTCAAATTTAATGCGTAAAGCTGGTCAATAAATTCGAAGTAAGTAATTTTTAAAACAGCTGGGTGAAATAGAGTTGAAAAAAAATTCGATGTACTAGGATTTTTGTCAAATTTAATGCGTAAAGCTGGTCAATAAATTCGAAGTAAGTAATTTTTAAAACAGCTGGGTGTAATAGAGTTGAAAAAAAATTCGATATTTACTAGGATTTTTGTCAAATTTAATGCGTAAAGCTGGTCAATAAATTCGAAGTAAGTAATTTTTAAAACAGCTGGGTGTAATAGAGTTGAAAAAAATTCGATGTTTACTAGGATTTTTGTCAAATTTAATGCGTAAAGCTGGTCAATAAATTCGAAGTAAGTAATTTTTAAAACAGCTGGGTGTAATAGAGTTGAAAAAAAATTCGATGTTTACTAGGATTTTTGTCAAATTTAATGCGTAAAGCTGGTATAAATTCGAAGTAAGTAATTTTTAAAACAGCTGGGTGTAATAGAGTTGAAAAAAAAATTCGATATTTACTAGGATTTTTGTCAAATTTAATGCGTAAAGCTGGTATAAATTCGAAGTAAGTAATTTTTAAAACAGCTGGGTGTAATAGAGTTGAAAAAAATTCGATATTTACTAGGATTTTTGTCAAATTTAATGCGTAAAGCTGGTCAATAAATTCGAAGTAAGTAATTTTTAAAACAGCTGGGTGTAATAGAGTTGAAAAAAATTCGATATTTACTAGGATTTTTGTCAAATTTAATGCGTAAAGCTGGTCAATAAATCGAAGTAAGTAATTTTTAAAACAGCTGGGTGTAATAGAGTTGAAAAAAATTCGATTTACTAGGATTTTTGTCAAATTTAATGCGTAAAGCTGGTCAATAAATTCGAAGTAAGTAATTTTTAAAACAGCTGGGTGTAATAGAGTTGAAAAAAATTCGATGTACTAGGATTTTTGTCAAATTTAATGCGTAAAGCTGGTCAATAAATTCGAAGTAAGTAATTTTTAAAACAGCTGGGTGTAATAGAGTTGAAAAAAAATTCGATGTTTACTAGGATTTTTGTCAAATTTAATTCGTAAAGCTGGTCAATAAATTCGAAGAAGTAATTTTTAAAACAGCTGGGTGTAATAGAGTTGAAAAAAAATTCGATGTTTACTGGATTTTTGTCAAATTTAATCGTAAAGCTGGTCAATAAATTCGAAGGAAGTAATTTTTAAAACAGCTGGGTTAATAGAGTTGAAAAAAAAATTCGATATTTACTAGGATTTTTGTCAAATTTAATGCGTAAAGCTGGTCAATAAATTCGAAGTAAGTAATTTTTAAAACAGCTGGGTGTAATAGAGTTGAAAAAAATTCGATATTTACTAGGATTTTTGTCAAATTTAATGCGTAAAGCTGGTCAATAAATTCGAAGTAAGTAATTTTAAAACAGCTGGGTGTAATAGAGTTGAAAAAAAATTCGATGTTTACTAGGATTTTTGTCAAATTTAATGCGTAAAGCTGGTCAATAAATTCGAAGTAAGTAATTTTTAAAACAGCTGGGTAATAGAGTTGAAAAAAAATTCGAGGTTTACTAGGATTTTTGTCAAATTTAATGCGTAAAGCTGGTCAATAAATTCGAAGTAAGTAATTTTTAAAACAGCTGGGTGTAATAGAGTTAAAAAAAATTCGATGTTACTAGGATTTTTGTCAAATTTAATGCGTAAAGCTGGTCAATAAATTCGAAGTAAGTAATTTTTAAAACAGCTGGGTGTAATAGAGTTGAAAAAAATTCGATATTTACTAGGATTTTTGTCAATTTAATGCGTAAAGCTGGTCAATAAATTCGAAGTAAGTAATTTTTAAAACAGCTGGGTGTAATAGAGTTGAAAAAAATTCGATGTTTACTAGGATTTTTGTCAATTAATGCGTAAAGCTGGTCAATAAATTCGAAGTAAGTAATTTTTAAAACAGCTGGGTGTAATAGAGTTGAAAAAAAAAATTCGATGTTTACTAGGATTTTGTCAAATTTAATGCGTAAAGCTGGTCAATAAATTCGAAGTAAGTAATTTTTAAAACAGCTCGGTGTAATAGAATTGAAAAAAATTCGATGTGTACTAGGATTTTGTCAAATTTAATGCGTAAAGCTGGTCAATTAGTAGTAAACGAGCTGTTATTGTAAAATTAAGGCATTTTTATTATATCACATTTTAATGATATTTTATGGCGGTCGTTAAAAAGGAAAAGGTGCTCAAATTTTATTTTAGTTTTGATGGTTTTTTTTCTTCGGTGTAGGATGGAGCCCATACAGAAATTTTATGGTGGAAAATCGATTTTTATAACGGGAGCGACTGGTTTTATGGGAAAAGTTCTTGTGGAGAAGCTACTTCGTTCCTGCCCAGAAATCTGCGCGATTTACATTTTGGTGAGGGCCAAAAAAGGGAAATCTGGTCAGCAAAGATGGGAGGAACTCACTGAACAAGCGGTAAGTTGGCAACACTTGTGTGACGTCATTCCACAGCCTACTTGATTAAGTTCTCTTTAGCTTTTTGACAGATTGAAAAAAGAAGTTCCCGAGAATCTGAAGAAAGTGAAAGTACTCGAAGGAAAACTTGAGATGCAAAATTTCGCCCTGGAAGACGCTAAATATGAAGAATTGAAAAAAAATGTGAACATCATTTTTCATGTCGCTGCCAGCGTGCGGTTTGACGATAAACTAAAAGCGGCCATTGAGACAAACGTACTTTCCACAAAAAACGTCCTAGATTTCGCTCTCGACGCACAAAAAATCTACGCTTTTCTTCACGTTTCGACCTCATATTCAAACACTCATGTGAAACTCGTCGAAGAAAAGGTTTACCCACCGTTTCAAGATTGGAGGAAGGTCGTCAAAATGGCGGACGAACATGACGAAAATGATTTGGCTCTTTTGACTCAAAAGTAAATATTTTACACAAAAATTTCTTAAATAAAAGTTATAGCTACGTCAATTTACTACAAAAATGTCTTTATTCATTTTTGTCGTAGGACCTATAGTTAAGAAGTTATGCGGCTCGAAAGTAAAACGAATGATCTTACTTCGCCCGTACTCAAACTTTGAACCCATATATCTTCTAAGCTATGGCTCCTACGTGAATATTGATTAAAGACATTTTTGTAGTAAATTTAACTAGCTACAACTTTTACTTATAACATTTTTCGCTAGGAGCGACAGTTTCTGAGATTTAGAGCAACCGTTTCCTTCTTCCTTCTTCCTTTTTCCAAAATGGAAGAAACTCGCCCGTACTCAAACTTTGAACCCATATATCTTCTAAACTATGGCTCCTACGTGAATATTGATTAAAGACGTTTTGTAGTAAATTTAATCAGCTACAACTTTTACTTACAACATTTTTCGCTAGGAGCGACAGTTTCTGAGATTTAGAGCAACCGTTTCCTTCTTCCTTCTTCCTTCTTCCAAAATGGAAGAAACTCGCCCTTACTCAAGCTTTGAACCCTATATCTTCTAAACTATGGGTCCTACGTGAATATTGATTAAAGACATTTTTGTAGTAAATTTAATTTGCTACAACTTTTACTTACAACATTTTTCGCTAGGAGCGACAGTTTCTGAGATTTAGAGCAACCGTTTCCTTCTTCCTTCTTCCTTCTTCCAAAATGTAAGAAACTCGCCCGTACTCAAACTTTGAACCCATATATCTTCTAAACTATGGCTCCTACGTGAATATTGATTAAAGGCATTTTTGTAGTAAATTTAATTTACTACAACCTTTACTTACAACATTTTTCGCTAGGAGTGACAGTTTCTGAGATAAACGAACTTTTTTTTCAGTTTAATACACCCATTTGACAACACATACGTCTTCACCAAACATCTAGCCGAACAAGTGGTCAACGAATATAAAACGAGATTACCAGTAGCGATTCTTAGGCCGTCCATAGGTACGTAAGTGACAGGCAGGTTTGCCAACATTGATTTCAGTTGTAGCATCATGGAAAGAACCAATGGCTGGATGGCTGGATAATACTAATGGACCGTTTGGAGTTATAGCCGGGTTTAGCAAAGGGGTCGTGCGCGTCATACTCGGGCGGAGAGATATCCGACAAGACTACATCCCCGTCGACATCTCCGTCAAATCTATGATAGTCGCTGCATGGAAAAAAGGCATCGAAAAATCAAAGTAGATCTTCAAAATTGCAAACAATTTATAATCGCCATTTTTAGCGAGAAAAAATACGAAATTGATGTCTACAACTCTTCGACGATCGACAAAAGCATTACTCTTGATACAATGATAAAAATAGGGATGTACCACACGGAAGCGAATCCGTTTACGAAAACGATTTGGACACCGAGTATGCAAATGACGGAGAATATTCCGTATTATCGTCTTCAATGTATTTTTAAACATTTGATTCCGTCGCTCTTTTTCGATGCTTTGTTGAGATTGAAAGGAAAAGAAGCGAGGTGAGCGATATGGTTGCTGCTGGCGACATCTACAGCTGAGCCGGACTGTGGGAGCACATTGTTCGCAGCGGGATATCCCATAGTGGCACCGGTGCGGGATTCCCAGGGGGCCCAACGTCTGGTGCGGAGAAGGGATGTGCGGACAATGGCCCCCGAACGTCTGCGGGGACCTCGTTCGCACGGGGGAACCACTCGTTAGCACCGAACGTTCGGGAGCCTTTGTCCGCACACCCCTTCTCCTCTCCGAACGTTGGGGATTCCTTAATGGACATTCGGGAGCCCCTCGTTCGCATCGAACGTTAGGGCGCACCTTCTCCGCAGCAAACATTGGGGACCCCTCGCACCGAACGTTCGGTGCCATTGAGGGATCCCCAACCTTCGGTGCGGAGAAGGGGTGTGGGATCAAAGGCTCCCGAACGTTCGGTGCGGAGGGGTTCCCCTGTGCGAACCCCCAGACATCCGGGAGCCCCTCGTTCGCACCGAACGTTAGGGCGCACCTTCTCCGCAGCAGACGTTGGGGATCCTTCGTTCGCACCGAACTTTTGGGAGCCTTTGTCCGCACACCCCTTCTCCTCTCCGAACATTCGGTGCGAAAGAGGCTTCCCCAACGTCTGTTGCGGAGAAGGTGCGCCCTAACGTTCGGTGCGAACGAGGGGCTCCCGAATGTCAGGAGTGAACGTCGGGGATCTCGTTCGCACGGGGAAACCCCCGTTAGCACCGAACATTCGGGAGCCTTTGTCCGCACCGAACGTTGGGGATACCCGAACGTTCGGTGCGAGGGTCCCCAATGTTTGCTGCGGAGAAGGTGCGCCCTAACGTTCGGTTCGAACGAGGGACTCCCGAATGTCTGGGGTGAACGTCCGGGGATCTCGTTCAGACGGGGGCATTTTTGTTCGCACACCCCTTCTCCGCTACGAACACTCGGGATTCCTTAATGGAACCGAACGTTCGGTGCGAATGAGGGGTTCCCGAATGTCTGGAGTGAACGTCCGGGGATCTCGTTCGCACGGGGCAACCCCTCCGCACCGAATTTTGGGAGCCTTTGTCCGCACACCCCTTCTCCGCACCGAATGTTGGGGATCCCTCAATGGCACTGAATGTTCGGTGCGAACGAGGAATCCCCAACGTCTGCTGCGGAGAAGGTGCGCCCTAACGTTCGGTGCGAACAAGGGGCTCCCGAACGTCTGGGGGTTCGCACAGGGGAACCCCTCCGCACTGAACGTTCGGGAGCCTTTGTCCGCACACCCCTTCTCCGCACCGAATGTTGGGGATCCCTCAATGGCACCGAACGTTCGGTGCGAACGACGGATCCCCAACGTCTGCTGCGGAGAAGGTGCGCCCTAACGTTCGGTGCAAACGATGGGCTCCTGAACGTCTGGGGGTTCGCGCAGGGGAACCCTCCGCACCGAACGTTCGGGAGCCTTTGTCCGCACACCCTTCTCCGCACCGAACGTTGGGGATCCCTTAATGGCACTGAACGTTCGGTGCGAACGAGGGGCTCCCGAACGTCTGTGGGTTCGCACAGGGGAACCCCTCCGCACCGAACGTTCGGGAGCCTTTGTCCGCACACCCCTTCTCCGCACCGAATGTTGGGGATCCTCAATGGCACCGAACGTTCGGTGCGAACGAAGGATCCCAACGTCTGCTGCGGAGAAGGTGCGCCCTAACGTTCCCGAATGCATGGGGTCAACCCCCCCCCCCCCCATTCGCTCTAATGTGGACGCAGGTCACCCCTTTAACCCGGTAGCCACATCTTTTCTTCATTTCAAATTCCAGGTTGTACAAAACGCACAAAAAAATAATGTCCGCCATGTTTCTACTGGTCGCGTTTACATCTCAAGAATGGAAATTCATCAACAACAATTTTCTCGCCCTCAACAAAGAAATCCCCCCCGAATCCAAAGAGGATTTCGACTATTCATTCGACGACATCGACGTCCACGACTACATCCGAAAATCCTGCGAAAAATTTAACGAATTCCTTTTTAAAGAATACGACAGCCGAGAATCGATTGAAAGACATAATAAAGGTATTGAATTGAGCAAATGAGTTGAGGTTATATGTTTTTTTCAGAATTTATTTGATGGATAAAGCATTACAAATGGTGACTGCTGCAGGAACTATCTATGCTTCATATCGCTATTTTTTGTAATAATAAAAGTTTACATTGAGTTTTCTATTTTTTCTTTGATCCAGTCGAGAAAGAATGAGACGTTTGTGTAGACGCCTGGGCTGTCTGCTCGTCCGCAGCCATGGCCCCAGCTTGTGATGCCGTAGAGGGTCATCCCTTCTTTCTCCGGGCAGACGAAAGGTCCACCTGAATCACCCTGGCATGAATCTCCTCCACCGCGCAGTGATCCCGCGCAGAACATTCCATCTGTGATGGACTTTCGGTCGTAACTCTTCCTGCATTTCGATTGGTCGACGATTGGCAGCCATGCAGCATGAAGAGTCCGTGCGAAACCCGACCCTGGCACTCCGTTCGACCCCCAGCCAGAAATCGAACAGTTTTTCCCCGCTGCATAATTCGACTTCAGCGGCAGACAAGCAGGATATACCCACTTATTCAAATCGAAACCGGGCTTTTTCACTTTTACAAGTGCAATATCATTGTTTAAACGGGTCTTTTTGTCCAAATCCTGATGTATCCAGATTCCTTCGAGATCTAAATCTTGCTCAGTGCCTTCTATGACCTCCGTGTCGAAATCTCCGGCTCTGATCATGTATGAAGATTTGACGTAATCTCGGAGGCAGTGGCCTGCTGTCAAAACGTGATATCGTGATACCACTATCGCTCCGCACCAATGAGTAGACTGTCCTGACACACTTTTCACCCTCACGCTCGCCTATAAAAAGCAAAAGAGATGAGAGTCAAGGATGCTTCGCTAGTAGTCCATCTAAGCCTAAAAGTGGCAAATGTGGGGTTTCGGGTTTTTGTTCGCACACCCCTTTTCCGCAACGAACGTTGGGGATACCATAATGGCACCGAACGTTCGGTGCGA
Organism: Orius insidiosus; assembly: GCA_014119065.1. Lineage (NCBI taxonomy): Eukaryota > Metazoa > Arthropoda > Insecta > Hemiptera > Anthocoridae > Orius > Orius insidiosus. The sequence continues at coordinate 20,329 of JACGAQ010001487.1, read as the reverse complement.
GGGGTCCCCAATGTTTGCTGCGGAGAAGGTGCGCCCTAACGTTCGGTGCGAACGAGGGGCTCCCGAATGTCAGGAGTGAACGTCCGGGGATCTCGTTCGCACGGGGAAACCCCCGTTAGCACCGAACATTCGGGAGCCTTTGTCCGCACCGAACGTTGGGGATACATAATGGCACCGAACGTTCGGTGCGAGGGGTCCCCAATGTTTGCTGCGGAGAAGGTGCGCCCTAACGTTCGGTGCGAACGAGGGGCTCCCGAATGTCTGGGGTGAACGTCCGGGGATCTCGTTCGCACGGGAAACCCCCGTTAGCACCGAACATTCGGGAGCCTTTGTCCGCACCGAACGTTGGGGATACCATAATGGCACCGAACGTTCGGTGCGAGGGGTCCCCAATGTTTGGTGCGGAGAAGGTGCGCCCTAACGTTCGGTGCGAACGAGGGGCTCCCGAATGTCAGGAGTGAACGTCCGGGGATCTCGTTCGCACGGGGAAACCCCCGTTAGCAACGAACATTCGGGAGCCTTTGTCCGCACCGAACGTTGGGGATTCCATAATGGCACCGAACGTTCGGTGCGAGGGGTCCCCAATGTTTGGTGCGGAGAAGGTGCGCCCTAACGTTCGGTGCGAACGAGGGGCTCCCGAATGTCAGGAGTGAACGTCCGGGGATCTCGTTCGCACGGGGAAACCCCCGTAAGCACCGAACGTTCGGGAGCCTTTGTCCGCACCGAACGTTGGGGATACCATAATGGCACCGAACGTTCGGTGCGAGGGGTCCCCAATGTTTGCTGCGGAGAAGGTGCGCCCTAACGTTCGGTGCGAACGAGGGGCTCCCGAATGTCAGGAGTGAACGTCCGGGGATCTCGTTCGCACGGGGAAACCCCCGTTAGCACCGAACATTCGGGAGCCTTTGTCCGCACCGAACGTTGGGGATACCATAATGGCACCGAACGTTCGGTGCGAGGGGTCCCCAATGTTTGCTGCGGAGAAGGTGCGCCCTAACGTTCGGTGCGAACGAGGGGCTCCCGAATGTCAGGAGTGAACGTCCGGGGATCTCGTTCGCACGGGGAAACCCCCGTTAGCACCGAACATTCGGGAGCCTTTGTCCGCACCGAACGTTGGGGATACTATAATGGCACCGAACGTTCGGTGCGAGGGGTCCCCAATGTTTGCTGCGGAGAAGGTGCGCCCTAACGTTCGGTGCGAACGAGGGGCTCCCGAATGTCTGGGTGAACGTCCGGGGATCTCGTTCGCACGGGGAAACCCCCGTTAGCACCGAACATTCGGGAGCCTTTGTCCGCACCGAACGTTGGGGATACCATAATGGCACCGAACGTTCGGTGCGAGGGGTCCCCAATGTTTGCTGCGGAGAAGGTGCGCCCTAACGTTCGGTGCGAACGAGGGACTCCCGAATGTCTGGGTGAACGTCCGGGGATCTCGTTCGCACGGGGAAACCCCCGTTAGCACCGAACATTCGGGAGCCTTTGTCCGCACCGAACGTTGGGGATACCATAATGGCACCGAACGTTCGGTGCGAGGGGTCCCCAATGTTTGCTGCGGAGAAGGTGCGCCCTAACGTTCGGTGCGAACGAGGGGCTCCCGAATGTCAGGAGTGAACGTCCGGGGATCTCGTTCGCACGGGGAAACCCCCGTTAGCACCGAACATTCGGGAGCCTTTGTCCGCACCGAACGTTGGGGATACCATAATGGCACCGAACGTTCGGTGCGAGGGGTCCCCAATGTTTGCTGCGGAGAAGGTGCGCCCTAACGTTCGGTGCGAACGAGGGACTCCCGAATGTCTGGGGTGAACGTCCGGGGATCTCGTTCGCACGGGGAAACCCCCGTTAGCACCGAACATTCGGGAGCCTTTGTCCGCACCGAACGTTGGGGATACCATAATGGCACCGAACGTTCGGACGTGGGCATTTTTGTTCGCACACCCCTTTTCCGCAACGAACGTTGGGGATACCATAATGGCATCAAGTCATGCTTCAATCAAGTCATGGATGCTTCAATAGTAGTCCATCTAAGCATAAAAGTGGCAAATGTGGGGTTTTTCGCTGCCTCGCAACTCATGCGCAGTTGGTCAGACTGGACACACACATACCTGCCAAGGGTAGCTTCCTTTCAAAGTCTCAAAACCAGAGACGACTTTAGGTTTAAACGGTGTAGTAATAGGACCGATATCAGGCGAAACGATTCCGCACGTTTTCGGCAGAATTTCGTCCAGCGAATATTTCGGCTCCGAATTTTCGTCTTCGATTTCCTGACCGACGTTGAGTTTTTGAGGAGAACAAACGACGGCGACGTCTTCGTTGTGTTTGCAGTTGGTCGAACCCCATGAATCATGAAGGCATTCGGCGACGTTGGATTCATTTCCAGAGCAATGGACTTGGTCGAGCCAAATGATTCCTGAGCCGGCACCAAACGCCGCTTCTTTAAAGACCTGTGATACATGAGGTTTCAATAAGGTTATAGAGTGGAGATAACCTACCTTAGCAGGGCCTTCATATCCCAGCGAATTGCAGACGACTTCCGCTTCTTTTTCACCGAAATCGTCATCACAAACGGTCCCCCATACGCCATATCTTCTCACTTCTAGACGACCTTCTGTCATTTTATTGCTTCGGCTGATACCATCCACCAAACGGACTTCCACAGGCGACTTAAAAAAATATATAAATTATGCTGCTAGGTGCTGCAAGCAGTAGCCAGGCGCTGCTGGTAATGCCCAGGCAGCAGCCAGACGGTGCAAGTAGAGTCCTGATACGGCTAGCAGTGTCCAAGTGCTGCTAGCAGTGTCCAGGTGCTGCTAGCAGAGTCCTGATACGGCTAGCAGTGTCCAGGTGCTGCAAGCAGAGTCCTGATACGGCTAGCAGTGTCCAGGTGCTGATAGCAGAGTCCTGATACTGCTAGCAGTGTCCAGGTGCTGATAGCAGAGTCCTGATACTGCTAGCAGTGTCCAGGTGCTGCTAGCAGTGTCCAGGTGCTGCTAGCAGTAGCCAGGCGCTGCTGGTAATGCCCAGGTAGCAGCCAGATGGTGCTAGCAGAGCCAGGCGCTGCAAGCAGAGTCCTGATACGGCTAGCAGTGTCCGGGTGCTGATAGCAGAGTCCTGATACTGCTAGCAGTGTCCAGGTGCTGATAGCAGAGTCCTGATACTGCTAGCAGTTTCCAGGTGCTGCTAGCAGTAGCCAGGCTCAGCTGGTAATGCCCAGGTAGCAGCCAGACGGTGCTAGCAGAGCCAGGCGCTGCTAGCAGTAGCCAGGTCTGCTGATGCCCAGGTAGCAGCCAGACGGTGCTAGCAGAGCCAGGCGCTGCAAGCAGAGTCCTGATACGGCTAGCAGTGTCCAGGTGCTGATAGCAGAGTCCTGATACTGCTAGCAGTGTCCAGGTGCTGATAGCAGAGTCCTGATACTGCTAGCAGTGTCCAGGTGCTGATAGCAGAGTCCTGATACTGCTAGCAGTGTCCAGGTGCTGATAGCAGAGTCCTGATACTGCTAGCAGTGTCCAGGTGCTGATAGCAGAGTCCTAATACTGCAGCCAGAGTGTCCAGGCGCTGCAAGCAGAGTCCTGATATGCTAGCAGTGTCCAGGTGCTGCTAGCAGAGCCAGGCGCTGCTGCTAGCAGTGTCCAGGTTCTGATAGCAGAGTCCTGATACTGCTAGCAGTGTCCAGGTGCTGATAGCAGAGTCCTGATACTGCTAGCAGTGTCCAGGTGCTGATAGCAGAGTCCTGATACTGCTAGCAGTGTCCAGGTGCTGATAGCAGAGTCCTGATACTGCTAGCAGTGTCCAGGTGCTGATAGCAGAGTCCTGATACTGCTAGCAGTGTCCAGGTGCTGATAGCAGAGTCCTGATACTGCTAGCAGTGTCCAGGTGCTGCTAGCAGTGTCCAGGTGCTGCTAGCAGTGTCCAGGTGCTGCTAGCAGTGTCCAGGTGCTGCTAGCAGTGTCCAGGTGCTGCTAGCAGTGTCCAGGTGCTGCTAGCAGTGTCCAGGTGCTGCTAGCAGTGTCCAGGTGCTGGTAGCAGGTAGCAGCCAGACGGTGCTAGCAGAGCCAGGCGCTGCAAGCAGAATCCTGATGCTGCTAGCAGTAGCCAGATGCTGCCAGCAGTATCCAGGTGCTGATAGCAGTAGCAGCACTATTGTTGTAAAATATGAACTTACCGAACATCTAGAAGCGATTTCATCGCTTCCGTCTGAACAATCGGAAACGTTGTCGCATAAAAAGTTAAGAGGTATACATTCAGCTTTGCTGTCACAAAGCCAAAAATTATTCGAACATTCGACATCCTGGAGTTTACAGATGACACCAGCTGCTTCATCAGGTCCGCAGTTGTGCACACCCCATCCGCTATGTTGGCATTCGGTTATAAGAGATTCATTTCCGATGCAGTTAAGATCGTCGATTAGATATTTGGTGACGTTCGAACTTTTGGATTCGGAATGCTTGATCATTTCGAGGGCACCGCTCCGAAAGCCGAGATGACGGCAAATGACGTGCGCATCGTTCATATCAAACTGGTCATCGCAGATAAGACCCCATTGATCTTTTGCTTTGATTTCGATGGTACCTTCATTGGGTTTATCCCATTTAGCCTCATCTCAACCCTTTTTCAAGCCATGAGCAGTTCCTTTCATCCGATCTATCACCACAATCATCCCTACCATTGCAAATCTACACAAAAATACAGTTGCTGCAAAAATGAGCGAAATACTCACAGTTGAGTGGCCCAAGCACTTTCCATTGTCGCAGACGAAAAGCCCAGAGCACCGCAAAGACTTCTCCTTCCTTTCATAATAATTCCATCCAATTTCATTCGATTTCAAATTCCCTGATAAACCAATATTGCTTTCGCTCAGAAAGCACTGCTTCGATATCTCCCTACAAATGAGAACATACAGCAGCCAAGCATAACGTACAACTCACATGAAGTAAAAAGATCGACAGCCTTCCATCTCGAGGCACTTTTCTGCGCAGTACTTCAACGTTGTATTACCCAATTTTGAATGTCGTACCCAGGAAGTTTGGTGTGCTCGTGCAGATGAAATTTTTCCACAGGTTCTACACAGTCAAGTTCATCTTTTGCGTTTGAGCAGTCCTGCAATTTGGTCAATATACATTTTTGTCCATATCTCGAAAACCGTCGCTCTAATTGAAAAATGTGCTAAGTAAAATTTGTAGCTACGACAATTTACTACAGAAAAGTCCTTATATGTTTTTCGCGTAGGGGCAATAGTTTGGGAGATATTTTGGTTCTAAAGTGGAAACCGCCGTATCTCCTTAACTAATGGTACTGCGCAAAAAGTTGAGGAGCTACGAGCTTTTGAAGTTTTAGATTCAAACACTGTGATAGGTCCATGAGGTTTTTTTCTCTTCTGGTTACAATTAAAACAGTTTAGCCAATTTGCAGTTTTTCCCATTTTCTCGAAAACCGTTGCTCCAACAAAAAATTTGCTCAATTAAAAGTTAGCTAATAAATTTCCACAAAAAGTACTTAGTGGTTTTTCTCGTAGGTTTGATAGTTGAGGAGCAACGAGCTTTTGAAGTTTTAGATTCAAACACTGTGATAGGTCCATGAGGTTTTTTTCTCTTCTGGTTACAATTAAAACAGTTTAGCCAATTTGCAGTTTTTCTCAATTTTCTCGAAAACCATTGCTCCAACAAAAAATTTGTTTAAGTAAAAGTTGTAGCTACTTTAATTTACTACAAAAACGTCCTTAATCATTTTTCACGTAGACCCATAGTTTAGGAGATAAGAGGGATCAAAGTTAGAGTATTAGGTAGCATCCTTCGCTTTTATTTCTACTTTAACTTCTAAACTATGGGTCTTACGCTAAAAATGAATAAGGACGTTTTAGTAGTAAATTGAAGTAGCTACAACTTTTACTTAAACAAATTTTTTGTTGGAGCAATGGTTTTCGAGAAAAATGAGAAAAACTGCAAATTGGCTAAACTGTTTTAATTGTAACCAGAAGAGAAAAAAACCTCATGGACCTATCACAGTGTTTGAATCTAAAACTTCAAAAGCTCGTAGCTCCTCAACTATCAACCCTACGAGAAAAACCACTAAGTACTTTTTTGTGGGAAATTTTATTAGCTATAACTTTTAATTAAGCAAATTTTTTGTTGGAGCAACGGTTTTTGAGAAAAATGAGAAAAACTGCAAATTGGCTAAACTGTTTTAATTGTAACCAGAAGAGAAAAAAACCTCATGGTCCACAGTGTTTGAATCTAAAACTTCAAAAGCTCGTAGCTCCTCAACTATCAACCCTACGAGAAAAACCACTAAGTACTTTTTGTGGGAAATTTATTAGCTATAACTTTTAATTAAGCAAATTTTTTGTTGGAGCAACGGTTTTGAGAAAAATGGGAAAAACTGCAAATTGGCTAAACTGTTTTAATTGTAACCAGAAGAGAAAAAAACCTCATGGACCTATCACAGTGTTTAAATCTAAAACTTCAAAAGCTCGTAGCTCCTCAACTATCAAACCTACGAGAAAAACCACTAAGTACTTTTTTGTGGGAAATTTATTAGCTATAACTTTTAATTAAGCAAATTTTTGTTGGAGCAACGGTTTTTGAGAAAAATGGGAAAAACTGCAAATTGGCTAAACTGTTTTAATTGTAACCAGAAGAGAAAAAAACCTCATGGACCTATCACAGTGTTTGAATCTAAAACTTCAAAAGCTCGTAGCTCCTCAACTATCAACCCTACGAGAAAAACACCTAAGTACTTTTTTGTGGGAAATTTATTAGCTATAACTTTTACTTGGAGTACTTTTTGTTGGAGCAATGGTTTTTGAGATTTTTACCGGTTTTCCGTCGCAGACCCATTCTTGGAGAATACATTCGCGTTTATCTTCACATGAAAACTGTTTAGGCGGGCATTTATAATCTGAATATTTGGCCGATTTTTCCGTTCGCTCTTTACTGCATGTGGGGATGTCGCAGTATTCTTTTTGTATGACTTCTTTCGATTTGACGAAACACCATGGCTCGATGTCCGTACCGCCGACGTTTCGGCAGAAATTATGCCCAGATAATGAAAGACGTTTGTCATCGTCGGATATTTTGTATTTTAAAAATGGGAGGACTTCTGGGGAGTCCCATGAAAGACAGAGGTTCCCTTGGCTGGTAACGTTGGCACCGCCGCGGTAGTTTATCCCCGCGCCGATGACGCAGCCGATTTTGTTGGCAGGACGTTTGCAGATGTAGGGCATCCTTGTAGACATCGTCCCGCAGTCATCGACATCCCAGAAATAGTACTGGGCGTCGCAAAGTCTTCCTTCTTTCGTATCAAGCTCGCTGCAAGGGAAAAAGCGACGCATGACGATACATGAGGCTCGCCCAGTTTCCAATTTTGGCGCCACTGCTTTCGTACTTCTCCATCCAGGCCACCAATTGTTATAGGCGAAAGCGTCCTCACTTCCTTCCCAAATCCAAATCGGCATCCCCATCACCGAAACGCCAACTCCGGCAGTCATAACAGTCTCAAGCTGAGACTGCCTCATAGCCATTCAGATAAAAAGTCGTTTTCTATCTAAAAAAGGATAATTCAATATCTTAAGAGGGCAATGACTTCTCCCCGCAGTGCTAGAGTGCATCATTGCCCAAATTCTCCCTACTTGAGATCCGATGCTTATAGATGACCGCCATGTTTCTGGCAGTGCGCAAGCGCTTCTCCTTGCGTAAAACCTGCCATTTCACCAGGCTGTCTTCAGAGGGACGACGACGAAATAACATCGATCGCCGATAGACAGCTCGCCCGGGCGACACTGAGATCTGCTGTTTTCGTAGCATCTTACCCAAACAGCATCATTGTTCACATCGCAGAAAGGATCTAAATTTGATTACAGTTGCCTATTTCATATTTTTTTTATTACTGTTAGTCATGAAGCAGTCTAAATTGATTCCTCGTCACCTACACAGCGGACGACATCAACAGCCACTGATGGCAACACTGCATCAGTCACGGATGCAGGTTTTCCTTGCCATGATGATTCCGCTCCCCTGAAAAAAGATCGTTTTTCCCATTTATCTCAGAAATATTGCTCAAAACGAGATTTTACCCTAAGTAAAAGTTGTAGATAATTAAATTTTGTATAAAAATGTTTTTAATCATTGTTCACATAGGCGCAGCAGTTTAGGAGATATATGGGATCAAAGTATGATTGACGTAATTTCATTTTTCGAGCTGCATAACTTCTTACCTATGGGTGCTACGTTAAAAATGATTAAGGACATTTTAGTAGTAAATTGATGTAGCTACAACTTTTGCTTAAGGCATTTTACAGTGGGAGTAACCGTTTTTAAGATAAATGAACAAACCTGGTGTATCCGAGATTTCGGCATACGATATTGGCTTCGTTTAGATTCCACTGATTCCGTTCATCGCAGACAGTCCCCCATGTATCATTTATGTTGATTTCAACGTATCCTTGATACTGCGTCGGTCCACCTCGCAGTCTTACCAACTGTCTGTTCTGAATCTGTTTTCCGATGACGACTTTCGGCTCGGCGATTTCGCCCGGTTGGTACTTCTTGGCCTGCGGAACAGTTTTCACACTTTTTGCTGTCACTATTTCGACGGATTTATTCACAGAGACGATACTCCGGTCTGGCTTTATAAAAAATCCTCTTTCGGTCGTTGACTTTCGGTCGATTTCTACATATTGCCGCTCATTTTGTCCGAATCTCACATCAATTTCAGGTTTTTCATCTAAAAAAATCATTTTTTCTCGTTTATCTCGGAAGCAATCGCTCCTGGCGAAAATCGTGCTAAGTAAAAGTTGTAGCTACTTTAATTTACTACAAAAACGTCCTTAATCATTTTTCACATAGACCCATAATTTAGGAGATATGAGGGATCAAAGTACTAGGTAGCATCCTTCGCTTTTATTTCGAGCTGCATAACTTCTAAACTATGGGTCTTACGCTAAAAATGAATAAGGACGTTTTTGTAGTAAATTGAAGTAGCTACAACTTTTACTTAAACAAATTTTTTGTTGGAGCAACGGTTTTTGAGAAAAATGGGAAAAACTGCAAATTGGCTAAACTGTTTAATTGTAACCAGAAGAGAAAAAAACCTCATGTACTAATCACAGTGCTTGAATAAAACTTCAAAAGCTCGTAGCTCCTCAACTATCAAACCTACAAGAAAAACCACTAAGTACTTTTTTGTGGGAAATTTATTAGCTATATCTTTTAATTAAGCAAATTTTTTGTAGGAGCAACGGTTTTCGAGAAAAATGGGAAAACTGTAAATTGGCTAAACTGTTTTAATTGTAACCAGAAGAGAAAAAAACCTCATGGACTATCACAGTGCTTGAATTTAAAACTTCAAAAGCTCGTAGCTCCTCAACTATCAAACCTACAAGAAAAACCACTAAGTACTTTTTTGTGGGAATTTATTAGCTATATCTTTTAATTAAGCAAATTTTTTGTTGGAGCAACGGTTTTTGAGAAAAATGGGAAAAACTGCAAATTGGCTAAACTGTTTTAATTTAACCAGAAAAGAAAAAAACCTCATGAACCTATTACTGCGCCTGAAACTGAACTTCAAACCCTCCTAGCTCCTAACTATTGAGCCTAGAGAAAAACATATAAAGACAATTTTGTAGAGAATTTTCTTAGCTACAACTTTTACTTAAGGCATTTTTCAATAGGAGCTACCATTTAGGTGATGAGGGGGGGGGGGGGTCCTTATGCTTACCTGGAACAAGTACAATTGGTTTATCATTTTTAGTTTCTGCAGGTTGCAGATAATCAGCTCGATCGTACGGCAGTGGTTCTGGCGTTGGTTGCGGTTCCGGCGGTGGTTGCGGTTCTGCTTCTGGGTTCCTTCGCCGCATTTAACTTTATAAGCATGGTCGCAGATAGAAAGTTCCGGGCTAAAACTAAAACAACTTTAAGAAAAATAGGTTGGTGGCAATGGATTTACCGAGTTCCAGGAGCACAGTTCATAACGTAAGTCCTTCCGTTGGCACAACTTAAAAATTTATGGCAGTCGGAATGCGGTGAAAGTCCGCTGAAACCTTCAGGGCATTTGTCTACCGTCCGCAGAGGGTTACCGTCTGGATTGTACCCGCCGTGACTTCCCGGCGGAACGAATGTCTCAAAATTATTCGTCGGCGAACTTCTGCGCCTTTGTTGAACATCGACGGATACGGAAGCTCTTGTCCGTATTGATACTTTGGTTGGTAACCCTGATTTTTATGCTCGCCTCCATCCTCAGGTTGCTTCCCATTTTTGGAAGGTTGGTACCCCTGATTAGGCTGATATTCTGGACTTTTCGGCTCACCTCTCGGTAAAGTCTGCGGGCCATTTTTCGATGGTTGGTACCCCTGGTTCGTAGGTTGGTACCCCTGATTAGGCTGATATTCCTGATTTTTTGGCTCACTTCCGAGCTCAGGTATGGTTGCTGGCCATTTTTGAAGGTTGGTACCCCTGATTAGGAGATATTCTGGACTTTTCGGCTCACCTCTCGGTAAGGGCTGCGGGCCATTTTTGACGGTTGGTACCCTGGTTCGTTGGTACCCCTGATTAGGCTGATATTCTGACTTTTCGGCTCACCTCTCGGTAAAGGCTGTGGGCCATTTTTGACGGTTGGTACCCTGGTTCGTAGGTTGGTACCCTGATTAGGTTGATAATCCGGAATTTGTGGGTCACCTTCGTACACGGGTATAGGTTGCTGGCCGTTTTTTGAAGGTTGGTACCCTGATTGGGCTGATATTCTGGATTTTTCGGCTCACCTCCATACCCTGGTAAAGGTTGCGGTCCATTTTTCGAAGGTTGATACCCCTGATTCGTTTGAGGATAAGGACCGACTACAATCGGCTTCCCAGTATAACCATTTTGCTGTGGTTGGTACCCCTGATTAGGCTGGTATTCTGGACTTTTCGACTCACCTCTCGGTAAAAGCTGCGGGACATTTTTAGACGGTTGGTATCCCTGATTCTTTTCCGGGTAAGATCCGAGCACATTCGGTTTAGCCTGTGACTGCTGTGGAGGTTGGTATCCCTGATTTGGATACTCACCTGGATTAAACTGAGGATTCTGTGAAGGTTGGTACCCCTTATTTGGATATTGGCTATTCTGATGAAATTCTGGACTTTATTGTAATTTGGAGTTTTTCGTCCATAAGAATCATAAGTTTCTGGTAATTCTGGAACTTCTGGAACTTCAGGAACTTCTGGAACTTCAGGAACTTCGTCGACTTCTGGAAATTTAGGAGGCCATGATTCTTTTTCTATAGTTCCGGATGGAATTTCTTCAAAATTAGGAGTCCCTTTGGCGTATGGATTTTTAGTTTTTGAATTTCCTGATAGTGAATTGTACGATTGAGGAGGCTTTGGCGGTGAACGCCATGTGAGGGCGCCACCGGCGGCTTCAGATCTCTAGAAGGCATTGGCCGTACCGTCGGCCTCTCGTAAACCTTCTATCCACAGGTATGTACTTTGAATCACCTAAAATTAATCAAATAAAACATATTTTTATTACGGTTGGTATACCTGGTTGTAAATCTTGAGATGGAAAACGAACATTTCTTCCATCTTGTGGATATCCTGCATATTGTCCTTGAAAATAAGGATAGGCAACATGATGATGGTGGTGGTGATGAGCTCCATATAGCCCTGGTCCTAAAACATTATTGCCAACATAATTTAATTCAAGTTTTGATAGAAAAACCCCATTTTCATAGATAAATTTAAAATTCAGAGATGCCAACTTTTCAGAGAAAAGTGTAAATGGTTGCCAACATAAAATTTTTTTTACATTAAAAAAACCCCACTTTTAGGATTTTTTCCCTCAGTTTTTGATAGAAAAACCTCATTTTTATGATCCATGAATTTACAGTGATGCCAACTTTTTAGAGAGAAATATTGTTTACGGTCGAATTGCCAACATAAAAACTTTGCGAATAAAATCCGTAGGCAGTCATGCCACCATAAAAAAAAAAATAAAACCATTCCTACCAACTAACCTGGGTTAAATTCAGGAGAATGTTGAAAACTCCGATAGCCTAAAAATCATAGAAAAACCCCATTTTCATATGATTGATAAATTTAAAATTCAGAGATGCCAACTTTTCAGAGGAAAAGTGTAAATGGTTGCCAACATAAATTTTTTTTACATAAAAAAACCCCACTTTAAGGATTTTTTCCCTCAGTTTTTGATAGAAAAACCTCATTTTTATGATCCATGAATTTACAGTGATGCCAACTTTTTAGAGAGAAATATTGTTTACGGTCGAATTGCCAACATAAAACTTTGCGAATAAAATCCGTAGGCAGTCATGCCACCATAAAAAAAACAAATAAAACCATTCCTACCAACTAACCCAATTGGGTTAAAAACCCATTTTCATGATGATAAATTTAAATTCAGAGATGCCAACTTTTCAGAGAGAAAGTGTATGGTTGCCAACATAAAATTTTTTTACATAAAAAACCCCATTTTAGGATTTTTCCCTCAGTTTTGATAGAAAAACCTCATTTTTATGATCCATGAATTACAGTGATGCCAACTTTTTAGAGAGAAATATGTTACGGTCGAATTGCCAACATAAAACTTTGCGAATAAAATCCGTAGGCAGTCATGCCACCATAAAAAAAAAAAAATAAAACCATTCCTACCAACTAACCTGGGTTAAATTCAGGAGAATGTTGAAAACTCCGATAGCCTAAAAATCATAGAAAAACCCCATTTTCATATGATTGATAAATTTAAAATTCAGAGATGCCAACTTTTCAGAGAGAAAAGTGTAAATGGTTGCCAACATAAAATTTTTTTTACATAAAAAAACCCCACTTTAAGGATTTTTTCCCTCAGTTTTTGATAGAAAAACCTCATTTTATGATCCATGAATTTACAGTGATGCCAACTTTTTAGAGAGAAATATTGTTTACGGTCGAATTGCCAACATAAAAACTTTGCGAATAAAATCCGTAGGCAGTCATGCCACCAAAAAAAAAAAAAACAAATAAAACCATTCCTACCAACTAACCTGGGTTAAATTCAGAGAATGTTGAAAACTCCGATAGCCTAAAAATCATAGAAAAACCCCATTTTCTATGATTGATAAATTTAAAATTCAGAGATGCCAACTTTTCAGAGAGAAAAGTGTAAATGGTTGCCAACATAAAATTTTTTTTACATAAAAAACCCCACTTTAAGGATTTTTTCCCTCAGTTTTTGATAGAAAAACCTCATTTTTATGATCCATGAATTTACAGTGATGCCAACTTTTTAGAGAAAATATTGTTTACGGTCGAATTGCCAACATAAAAACTTTGCGAATAAAATCCGTAGGCAGTCATGCCACCATAAAAAAAAACAAATAAAACCATTCCTACCAACTAACCGGTTAAATTCAGGAGAATGTTGAAAACTCCGATAGCCTAAAAATCATAGAAAAACCCCATTTTCATATGATAAATTTAAAATTCAGAGATGCCAATTTCAGAGAAAAGTGTAAAGTTGCCAACATAAAATTTTTTTTTACATAAAAAACCCACTTTAAGGATTTTTTCCCCAGTTTTTGATAGAAAAACCTCATTTTTATGATCCATGAATTTACAGTGATGCCAACTTTTTAGAGAGAAATATTGTTTACGGTCGAATTGCCAACATAAAAACTTTGCGAATAAAATCCGTAGGCAGTCATGCCACCATAAAAAAAAACAAAATAAAACCATTCCTACCAACTAACCTGGGTTAATTCAGGAGAATGTTGAAAACTCCGATAGCCTAAAATCATAGAAAAACCCCATTTTCATATGATTGATAAATTTAAAATTCAGAGATGCCAACTTTTCAAAGAGAAAAGTGTAAATGGTTGCCAACATAAAATTTTTTTTTTAAAAAAACCCCACTTTAAGGATTTTTTCCCTCAGTTTTTGATAGAAAAACCTCATTTTATGATCCATGAATTACAGTGATGCCAACTTTTTAGAGAGAAATATTGTTTACGGTCGAATTGCCAACATAAAAACTTTGCGAATAAAATCCGTAGGCAGTCATGCCACCATAAAAAAAAACAAATAAAACCATTCCTACCAACTAACCTGGGTTAAATTCAGGAGAATGTTGAAAACTCCGATAGCCTAAAAATCATAAAAAACCCCATTTTCATATGATTATAAATTTAAAATTCAGAGATGCCAACTTTTCAGAGAGAAAAGTGTAAATGGTTGCCAACATAAAATTTTTTTTACAAAAAAACCCCACTTTAAGGATTTTTTCCCTCAGTTTTTGATAGAAAAACCTCATTTTTATGATCCATGAATTTACAGTGATGCCAACTTTTAGAGAGAAATATTGTTTACGGTCGAATTGCCAACATAAAAACTTTGCGAATAAAATCCGTAGGCAGTCATGCCACCATAAAAAAAAAAACAAATAAAACCATTCCTACCAACTAACCTGGGTTAAATTCAGGGAATGTTGAAAACTCCGATGCCTAAAAATCATAGAAAAACCCCATTTCATATGATTGATAAATTTACAATTCAGTGATGCCAACTTTTCAGAGAGAAAAGTGTAAATGGTTGCCAACATAAAATTTTTTTTACATAAAAAAACCCCACTTTAAGGATTTTTTCCCTCAGTTTTTGATAGAAAAACCTCATTTTATGATCCATGAATTTACAGTGATGCCAACATTTTAGAGAGAAAATATTGTTTACGGTCGAATTGCCAACATAAAAACTTTGCGAATAAAATCCGTAGGCAGTCATGCCACCAAAAAAAAAACACAAATAAAACCATTCCTACCAACTAACCTGGGTTAAATTCAGGAGAATGTTGAAAACTCCGATAGCCTAAAAATCATAGAAAAACCCCATTTTCATATGATTGATAAATTTACAATTCAGTGATGCCAACTTTTCAGAGAGAAAGTTGGTTGCCAACATAAAATTTTTTTTTACAAAAAAACCCCACTTTAAGGATTTTTTCCCTCAGTTTTTGATAGAAAAACCTCATTTTTATGATCCATGAATTTACAGTGATGCCAACTTTTTAGAGAGAAATATTGTTTACGGTCGAATTGCCAACATAAAAACTTTGCGAATAAAATCCGTAGGCAGTCATGCCACCATAAAAAAAAATAAAACCATTCCTACCAACTAACCTGGGTTAAATTCAGGAGAATGTTGAAAACTCCGATAGCCTAAAAATCATAGAAAAACCCCATTTTCATATGATTGATAAATTTAAAATTCAGAGATGCCAACTTTTCAGAGAGAAAAGTGTAAATGGTTGCCAACATAAAATTTTTTTTACATAAAAAACCCCACTTTAAATTTTTCCCTCAGTTTTTGATAGAAAAACCTCATTTTTATGATCCATGAATTTACAGTGATGCCAACTTTTTAGAGGAAATATTGTCCATATGCTCTGTCCATAAAACATACCAACATAATTAATTCAAGTTTTGATAGAAAAAACCCCATTTTCATATGATAATAAATTTAAAATTCAGAGATGCCAACTTTTCAGAGAGAAAGTGTGGTTGCCAACATAAAATTTTTTTTACATAAAAAAACCCCACTTTAAGGATTTTTTCCCTCAGTTTTTGATAGAAAAACCTTCATTTTTATGATCCATGAATTTACAGTGATGCCAACTTTTTAGAGAGAATATTGTTTACGGTCGAATTGCCAACATAAAAACTTTGCGAATAAAATCCGTAGGCAGTCATGCCACCATAAAAAAAAAAAAAAAAACCATTCCTACCAACTAACCTGGGTTAAATTCAGGAGAATGTTGAAAACTCCGATAGCCTAAAAATCATAGAAAAACCCCATTTTCATATGATTGATAAATTTAAAATTCAGAGATGCCAACTTTTCAGAGAGAAAAGTGTATGGTTGCCAACATAAAATTTTTTTTACATAAAAAACCCCCTTTAAGGATTTTTTCCCTCAGTTTTTGATAGAAAAACCTCATTTATGATCCATGAATTTACAGTGATGCCAATTTTTAGAGAGAAATATTGTTTACGGTGGAGTTGCCAATATAAAACTGCGAAGAAAATCCGTAGCAGTCATGCCACCAAAAAAACAAAAAAAAACCATTCCTACCAACTAACCTGGGTTAATATTCAGGAGAATGTTAAAATCTGAGAGCCTAAAAGACAAAAGACTTTTTGGCAGAGATGCCAACATAGAGAAAATGTTTATGGTTGCCAACATAATTTTTTTTTTAATAAAAACCCACTTTAAGGATTTTTTCCCCAGTTTTTGATAGAAAAACCTCATTTTTATGATCCATGAATTTACAGTGATGCCAACTTTTTAGAGAGAAATTGTTTACGTGGAGTTGCCAATATAAAACTGTACGAAGAAAATCCATAAGCAGTCATGCCACCAGAACAAAACAAAAAAAAACCAGTCCTACCAACTAACCTGGGTTAAAAATACTCTTCCATAATATTCAGGAGAATGTTCAAAATTCTGAGAGCCTAAAAGACAAAAGACTTTTTTGGCAGAGATGCCAACATAGAGAAAAGTGTTTATGGTTGCCAACATAATTTTTTTTTAGATAAAAATCCCACTTTAAGGATTCCCCCCCCCCTTAGTTTATGATAGAAAAACCTCATTTTTATGATCCATGAATTTACAGTGATGCCAACTTTTAGAGGGAAATATTGTTTTCGATGGATTGTCAATATAAAACTGAACGAAAATCCGTAAGCAGTCATGCCACCATAAAAACAAAAAACAAAAAAAACCATCCTACCAACTAACAAGATAATAAATTTAAAATTCAGAGATGCCAACTTTTCAGAGAGAAAAGTGTAAATGGTTGCCAACATAAATTTTTTTACATAAAAAACCCCACTTTAAGGATTTTTTCCCTCAGTTTTGATAGAAAAACCTCATTTTTATGATCCATGAATTTACAGTGATGCCAACTTTTAGAGGGAAATATTGTTTTCGATGGAGTTGTCAATAAAACTGTACGAAGAAAATCCATAAGCAGTCATGCCACCAGAACAAAACAAAGAAAACCAGTCCGACCAACTACCTCGGTTAAATAAACTCTTCCATAATATTCAGGACAATGTTCAAAATTTGAGAGCCTAAAAGACAAAAGACTTTTGGCAGAGATGCCAACATAGAGAAAAGTGTTTATGGTTGCCAACATAATTTTTTTTTTAAGATAAAATCCCACTTTAAGGATTCCCCCCCCCTTAGTTATGATAGAAAAACCTCATTTTATGATCCATGAATTTACAGTGATGCCAACTTTTTAGAGAGAAATATTGTTTACGGTGGTTGTCAATATAAAACTGAACGAAGAAAATCTGTAAGCCAGTCATTCCACCATAAAAAAACAAAAAAACCAGTCCTACCAATAACCTGGTTAAATAATACTCTTCCATGATATTCAGGAGATTGTTCAAAATTCTGGGCCTAAAAAACAAATTAAAAACTTATATTAAATTCAAAATTTCTCAACTTTTTTGACCACTGCCTCCATATTGAGGAGAATGTTGAAAATTTTGAGGGCCTAAAAAACAAAATTAAAAACTTATTTTAAATTTAAAATTTCTCAACTTTTTTGACCACTGCCTCCATGATATTCGGCGAATGTTCAAAAACCGCCACCTGACCCACATTTTTGTGGTTATGGCCAACTAAAAATAATTAATAAAAAATAAATAATTTTTTTTTTACCATAATTTGGATTTGCCTTAAACTTGGATCTTATGATAATGGTGGTGATAAGGGTTATCAGGATCTCGAAATTCTTCATAATTACTGCTAAGTTATAAAGAAAAAATTAAAAATACAAAAATGGCATCTTTTTACTTTTTGGGTCTAAATTTGGGTTTGAAAAGCATTTGACTTTCATCGGAAAATCGCATTCCATGGTTACCGCATTAACAAAGTGCCAGGTGCGCAAACCGAAATCATCCCTCGACCTTTCCAGCAATTTATAAATCTTTTGCAGTCTAAAGCATATGGAAAAGCTCCTGTGGCACCTTTTGGGCACCCAGTGCCATCCCAATCTTCTGAAGACTAAAATTAAAAAATTAAAAAAGTTTAAAAAATTAAAAAAACTTACGGAATAATTTATAAAAATTAATAATAAAATTAATACATTCATGTTTGATAGGGACTAAATTAATTTGTTTAAATTATTTAGAGAAATGATAAAAAAAAATTTATTATCTTTAGGGGTCATCAGATTAAAAGTTCAAATCTCGGATTTAGGGCATTCCCAAGAAAAACAAGAAATTTTTTTTTTTATTTTTATTTGTTTTTTGAAACATATTTTTCGCTTTGTCTTTTAGATCAGCTGAGAGTTGTAGATAAGGGTTTTCGAGGGTCGTCGGTGTTTCGGGGATTCGGCAAAAATTTCGGAATCCGTTGGACATAAGGAGAAGATTCTGCGAAAGGCCAGCGATGCTAGAGGTCGTCCAATAGAGACAGAGGACCTGCGAAAAAAAAAATTACCCATGTAACCCAAAGGTCGTAGGTTCAAATCACACTGGGGGAATAATTTTTTACCGATGGTACTGTGGCCGAAATTGGAATTAAAGCGACGAGACGAAGCGGAAAAAATTCGTTACGTATTTTGAAATCGCGTAGGATCTTGTATTCTTCGTAAAACTTGTAACTGAAAAAAAAATTATGTTGGTATCACTGATTTTTAAGGGGATATGAGGTTTTAAGTTGGTTGCTTTGTACATATTTCGTTGTGAGCAACGGTTTTCGGTTTTCCCTTCTATCTTGGAAACCGTCGCTCAAAACGAAAAAATGTCCTAAGTAAAAGTTGTAGCTACGGAAATTTACTACATAAATACTTATTAGTTTTTCCGTCAGAGCATATTTTAGGAGATATGAAGGTTTTAAGTTTTCAGACAGGCTCTGTAGGATTATTAGTTTTAACCTCATAACTCCTTAATATTGCTCTTACGCAAATAATGAATAAAGAAACTTTTGTAGGAAATCTTTGTACCTATACTTTACTTAGGACATTTTTTCGTTTTGAGCGACGGTTTCCGAGTAGAAGGAAAAACCGAAAACCGTTGCTCACAACAAAATTTGCAAAGCAACTCACTTAAGAACCCTCATATCTCCTTAAGTATTGCTCTGACAAAAAACCAATGAGGTCTTTTTTGTAGGAAATTTCCGTAGCTACGACTTTTACTTATGACATTTTTTCGTTTTGAGCGACGGTTCCGAGATAGAAGGGAAAACCGAAACCATTGTTAACAACGAAAATTTGCAAAGCAACCACTTAATACTTCCATATCTCCTAAAGTATTGCTCTGACGGAAAAAAATAATAAGATATTTATGTAGTAATTTCAGTACCTACAACTTTTACTTAGGACATTTTTTCGTTTTGAGCGACGGTTTCCACGATAGGGAAAAACCGAAACCGTTGTTAACAACGAAAAATTTGCAAAGCAACACTTAAATACTTCCATATCTCCTAAAGTATTGCTCTGACGGAAAAACTATAAGATATTTATGTATAAATTTCAGTACCTACAACTTTTACTTAGGACATTTTTTCGTTTTGAGCGACGGTTTCCCGATAGAAGGGAAAAACCGAAAACCGTTGTTAACAACGAAAAATTTGCAAAGCAACTCACTTAAAAACCATCATACCCCCTTAAACACTTACCTCAATGATTGCTAAATTGGTGACTCCTAAAAGCAACGGTAAAATCAACAAACCCGGTTCAATCAAATTCGGCATCCAAGGAACCCGCCAAAAGCCATTCCAGTTGTAACACTGTGCCGCTAAAAAAAATTGTCATTTTGTCCCAAAAATTGTCAATACAAACCTGCGTCTTTATCTGGAGCATGTAGCCATGTTTCGCAGCCGAAAAAAAATCCAGGCTGGCAACTGAAATATAGGGTAATCGTCGCCTTAAACGGATGGCAGTTTTCTTTGACGACCAGCTCATCCCAACGGTTTTTCATCTTAAATTTTAAATAATTAAATAAAATTTAATAATTAATTTACCGTTTTTTTGAAATCGATATAAGCTTTTTGTCGTCCCACGATTTATCTCGCCCTCACAGCGACTTCGCGTTTAACTTCCTTAAGGACCTCTGGCATATCGATCATCCTCAAATTTTCTATTTCGCTAATATATAGTGCTAAAAATTAAGTTGGTATCACTGATTTTTTGAATTCTGAAATATCCAGACAAACATGCATTTTAGAAATTTTTTTTCAAACCGTATAGGGTGGTATCCAATGATTTTTCTTTAGATTTGGACATAATTCAAGACAGATTAGGATTTAAAAAACAGTTTAGGGTGGTCACCCTGATTTTTTTTTATAAAATAAAACTCCATTGTC
>JACGAQ010001486.1:0-58759 GCA_014119065.1 Orius insidiosus | reverse complement strand
ATTAAATGACTACACAGCAGACGTTATATGACTATTGCTTATGAAAAGCTACTATTTAGCTGCCAAAACGATTTAAAGCCCGCTAAGTAGACAATTCAAAGGCTATTTGGCTTGTGATCTAACGACCGTTAGCTGACGATTAAGCGACGACTTAGCATGCAATCTGACGATCCAACAAGTTTAACAAGTTATCTGCCAATCAAACAGCTTTTTAGCTCACGATTTCTTGTTCAGCTGACGATTTAAAGTCGTTTACTTACGATCTAACAACTGTTTAACTTACGATTAAATGACTGTACAGCAGACGTTATATTGACTATTTGATTATGATGAAGCAACTATTACCGGCCAATTAACGATTTCAAGCCCGCTTAGTAGACAATCAAAGGCTATTTGGCTTGTGATCAACGACTGTTTAGCTGACGATTAAGCGACGACTTATCACGCAATCTGAGTATTCAACAAGTATATCTAGCTTTTCAGCTCACGATCTAATATCTCTCGATTTCTTCGTTCAGCTGACGATTTAATGTCGTTTTGCTGATCTAACAACTGCTTAACTTACGATTAATTGACTGTTCAGCAGACGATTAATTGACGATTTGATTATGATGAAGCCAATATTTAGCTGCCATTTTAACGATATAAAGCCCGCTTAGTTGAATTGAAAGGCTGTTTGGCTAGTGATCTAACGACTGTTTAGCTGACGATTAAGCGACGACTTAGCAAAAAATCTGCCAATCAAACAGCTTTTTAGCTCACGATTTCATCGATCAGCTGACGATTTAATGTCTTTTAGCTGATCTAACAACTGTTTAACTTACGATTAATGACTGTTTAGCAGACGATTTATTGACTATTTCCTTATGAAGTTGCAACTATTTAGCTACCAATTAACGATTTAAAGCCCGCTTAGTAGAAATTCAAGGGCTGTTGGCTTGTGATCTAACGACTGTTTAGCTGACGATTAAGCGACGACTTAGCAAAAAAATCTGCCATCAAACAGCTTTTTAGCTCATGATTTCATCGATCAGCTGACGATTAAAGTCTTTTTAGCTGATCTAACGACTGTTTAACTTACGATTAAATGACTGTTCAGCGGACAATTTATTGACTATTTGATTATGATGCAGCAACTATTTAGCTGCCAATCTAACGATTCAACTACTGCTTAGCAAGCGATCTAACAACTGTTTAACTTATGATTAATTGACTGTTCAGCAGACGATTAATTGACTATTTGATTATGATGAAGCCAATATTTAGCTGCCATTCTAACGATATAAAGCCCGCTTAGTTGAATTGAAAGGCTGTTTGGCTAATGATCTAACGACCGTTTAGCTGACGATTAAGCGACGACTTAGCAAAAAAATCTGCCAATCAAAAGTTTTTAGCTCACGATTTCATCGATCAGCTGACGATTTAAAGTATTTTTAGCAGATCTAACAACTGTTTAACTTACGATTAAATGAATTTTCAGCTGACGATTTATTGACTATTTGATTATGAAGTTGCAACTTTTGGCTGCCAATCTAACGATTTAAAGCCCACTTAGCAGAAAATTCATGGGCTGTTTGGCTTGTGATCTAACGACTGTTTAGCTCACGGTTAAACGACGACTAAACACGCAATCTGTTTAGCTGATCTACGATTAAATGGCTGTTCAGCAGAAGATTTATTGACTATTTGATTATGATGAAGCAACAATTTAGCTGACTGATTTAACGACTGCTTAGCAGACGATCTAACAACTGTTTAACTTATGATTAAATGACTGTTCAGCAGACGATTTATTGATTTGATTATGATGCAGCAACTATCTAACTAACGATTAAAGCCCGCTAAGTTGACATTCAAAGGCTATTTGGCTGTCATCTAACGACCGTTTAGCTCACGATTAAGCGACGACTTAGCATGCAATCTGACGATCCAACAAGTTTAACAAGTATATCTGCCAATCTACAGCTTTTTAGCTCACGATTTCTTCGATCGGCAGACGATTTAAAGTCTGTTTAGCTGATCTAACAACTGTTTAACTTACGATTAAGCGACGACGCACAGTTTTTCCATTTAAAAAAAGGTTTAAAAATAAAATCAATTCTCTTACGATAGTTTTTATCCATAAATACACAACTCTACAATCTTACATTTATATAATTTTGGTACATTACATGTACAATAGTGATTACGGATTTTTGATAATAAATAAATACAGAAGAAGAACAGTAAATTTCATGAAACCATTTTTTTTTAGTTTTTTTTTCCGAAAAAGTGCGAACAGTTGAGAAAAAATTACTATTTAAACTATAAACAACAATTTATCCACACATTCCTATATCTATAATGTATACAGATTATTATACAATAAAACATAACATTTAATTACAATCATGGGGAGAAAAAGAGGGGGGGGGGGGAGAATAGGGGTAAAATATTGCACAATTGCAGAAAATTCAAAGAATCCAAGATTACTATAAAAATAAAACAGCCATTTAAAATATAAAAATTCCCCATAAAAGTGCACTGTGTTCTAAAAAATCCATTTTTTCTCTAATAGGAACCACACAGTAATGAAGCCAAAATTCGCCTAAATTTGAAAATTCAAAAATAATAAAAGGGGCTCTAATTTTTAATGTTTTATAATATATAACTATTTCATTACCCTGTAATATCGTCTATAATATATTTTTTTCAAAAAAAAGGGTACTTTATTCTATTGAATTTAAAGGCTTATCTTCTCTTGATTTAAAATTACGTGGAATTTAAATTCTAAACCACACATTTACAAAAATAATAGAAATTATATGTGACCTAGAGGAACATATTTGGTATTATAATTTTTAATCCTAAATATTAAAAAACCCATATTGCAAACATTTATGCACATTTAGATATACTGTGATGTTATGTACATGGGGGAGGACAAAGATATTTTTTTAATTTTTCAAAATTTTTTTTTCTTTCGTTTAAATAACATTAAATAACATTTTTATGTACACTAATGAGATTTACACACATTTATACATAAAAAAATCGTAATTATACATAAAAATACAAAATATGTAACAAAAGAAAAAAATCGGATGAGAGGGATCACATATCACAATGTCTTTAAGTACTCTCACTGGTGGCTTAAATAGTCTTTTATGGAATTTTAAATTGGCAATGTGGAATGTAAATGCGGCATTACAGCAAACACGAAATACAAAAAAAGTCGTTTGTACTTCGCGGTTGTGTAATATGCACTTGAGAAATTTTTAAAAAATAACAGGTTTGTAGAAAATTAACAATTTTGACTGTTAAAACTTAAAATCAACATAATTTAAAGCTTTAATGAAAACTGAGGTGCTTTAACAAAAGAACCTATACGAATGGGTAAAAAACTAAGTACGAAAGAAGTGGAATATTTACAGTTGGAAAACTTTGGCGTCATTTACCTAGAATAAGGATTAAAAAACATTTGTTTAAAAATAACAGAGTACTGAGCTCATGTCCAGAAAGACAAACAGTAACAAAAGAAAATTAGTAGATGCTTTGAAGCGGTCTAAGTCCTGCCCATGGGAAGAGTCATGTGGCAGCGGCGTCTTTTTGTGTGGAGGCGGCCGAATCTTCGTCTCCGCTTAGCATAGAATGCATGTTAGGATATTCGACTTTGATGTTTTGATTGACGACGCATTTTCTCATATGTTTTTCGAGTGTGGACGGGACGGAGAAAGGCATCTCGCAGAAGCGACATCGGTAAACGTCCTTCCCCATCCTTCCGTGTGTTTTCATGTGGCGTGTAAGTTTGGAACTCTGTGCGCAAGCGTATGAACAAAGTTCACATTTGTAGGGTTTCTCCGGTGTGAGATCTCCTGTGGACTGTCAAGTTGCTGCAGTTTTTAAATACTTTTCCGCAGTATTCGCAAGTGTCGTTGCGTCTATTTTCTTTTTTGTGGTGGGAAGGGAGGCCCAGGTTGATCGCCGCTGCGGCCGCGGCTGCTGCTGCTAATGTCGCGCTGGTACTCGGATTAGAAGATTTCTTCTCTTTTAAAAGATCCGAGTCAGCACCATTGGTACCGAACATATGATCCCTATGGTGAACGGCCATCGGCGGTAACCACATTCCGGCGAAAAGGTTGTCCCTGTCGTTTCTCCCAAGTCCGTCTCTTTCCAGCTTCAGTCTTTTACTTGTGTCATACGGATTGTCGAATGGGCTCCCGAAGAGTCCATGAGGGCCACCGACTAAATCAATAGGGGGTTGCCCAGTGATGATATTTTTTGCAAATTCTTCTCGGAAACGAAAGGCTGACTTTTCCAAAAGTCCGTTTTCAAGTCGGGGCTTGTTGTTATTGTCGGAGAGTAGGTGGGATCGTTGAAGGAGGTCGTCTTTTCTTGATATGAGATGGTGAGCACCGAGAGATTCTTGCAAAGCTTGCTTGTAAGCTTCGCTGTATTGCTGTATGTTGCTCAATCCGTATTTGTCCATAAGTTCCCCGACAAGAGAGCCAGTACCGACTTTATCAACGTCGGTTGGTGAGTTACCTTTGTTTTCACCACCGCTGGGGCGTAGAAGAGTTAGATTTTGTCGTCAAGTCTTCTGGTGCATCACCCCCTACGTCGTCGTCTTCGTCCCCTTCTTCCTCCTCTAGTTCCATCTCTTCTTCTTCGTCTTCTTCCTCTTCCTCTTCTTCTTCATCATCATCCATTTCATCTTCGTCGTCGTCATCATCATCCGCCGTTCCGACAGATCCTTCATTGGACATTTGATCAGGCGTCGAATGAATAGATCCGCTATTCGGAGCAGTTCCGTCTTCCGATACTTTGTTCTTATTTCTCTTATGAACTTTCATGTGTCTCTTAAGCTTCGAACTTTGAGAACAAACGTGGCTACAAACGTTGCATTTATAAGGTTTCTCACCCGTATGAGTACGTTTGTGCACAATTAAACTGCTTTGGAAGCGGAACTTCTTACCGCAGAACTCACACGAGTGATTCTTCCCGTTTTCCGAAATCTCCATAGATTCTGGTTGGGGAGTGATTGAAAAATCAGTTGGTTTGTTAGGAGGGGTCGATGTCGATCGAGGAGTAGCGAGGTCGGTCGGTTCGTTGGGAGAATCGGTCAATGCGAGGGGTTTAGAATCTGCAGGTGGGGTAAGAGATTGAGGTCTAGGCGTTGGAGAGCGGTTGATATTGTTGTTCGCCGTACCGATATTGTTGTTGTTATTGCTTAATGACGTCGAAGAAGCTAAACTGACTGGTGCTTGCAAAGAATTATTAGGACTAGTAAAAGGCGGTGTCAGTTTTCGTGTAGAAGGTGACGAGTTTCCGTTGTTGGCCGCGCCGGGACTAGTGGTTCCAGCTAACTGCCTCAACCGCTGGGAATAAAAATCGATTTGAGGGTCAAGAGGCAAGCTGATGGCAGGCGGTGGCGGAGGAACAGGCGTTCTCGAAACGGTAGTCGGAGGAAGAATCGGAGCAGGCCTTTCATTCGGTGGCGGACCGAAAGGCGAATGGGGAGGTGGTACGCCGCTCACTGCAGCGACAGCAGCCGCCAAACCCAAACTATGGTGTTGGCTCAGTCTAAACTGCTCCGAAACAAGCTGCTCCATCCGGAAATGATGTTCGTTATGACTAGACGGTCGGGAGAACAGTGATCCTGTACTAGAAGCTAATGAGCTCGGAGGAAACTGATGATGTCTCGGTGGTTCAAGCGGCAGTCGTAAAATACCACCGACGGTAAAAGGGTTGTGAAGGGGTAAATGAGGATGCTCGATAGGTGAAGAAGTCGGGATACCAAGTCTAGGCTGACTTCCCATCGACAAAGGTGTACCCAGACTAAGAGGGTTCCCACCAGAAGAACATCCAGAAGATGAAGACGAACAATTAGAAGAAGTCGACTGATTCTTATTCGCATTCGACGTCCCAGGCGATGACCCAACCGACGACGTCGAACCCAAAGGAGAACTTTCAACATAAATCTTTATCCCATGAACATTTTGAACATGCTGAACTAATCTCCATGCTGAATGAAGCCTCACTTTGCACGTCGAACACATATAGTTGCTCGGTTCTGTAACAAAAAAACGAAATTTCATTATAGAAAAGTCTTCGAAAAGGGCCTTATTTATAATGTGTTGAGGGCTTTCCTGTAAATAAGGAGATATGCATATGCGGGGGTAAAAGATCTCCCAAGAGGTCCCCGGTAATGGATTGGTGGGGAGGATTACGGAGGCTGAGGGAAGGCGACTTCCGCTTCCTTCTACCATTTCCGTCCTTCCATCTTCCCTTCAAGATGACCCAAACTATTCATACGACGTATACGCATTTATAAAAAAAATTCTTTTTAAGAGGAAAATTTTTTTTTCAATCACAAATAATTTATTACCGGCACAAGGTGTTGTCGAGGGAGGCATTCAATGACCACCTCGTTATGTATGCGGCCTCCGTCCGGTCCACCCGCTTCTCACCCCCTTTACACTTTTATCAATAACAAAGATTCCCTCCTGCAGTTCCCCGATATCAAATATATTCGCCAGAAAAAATTTTTTTTATAAAAAAATTATTAAATATTTTTTATTAAAAAGTTAACTCGATGAAAACAATAAATGAATTAATTTGTAGACGTACTCTTCAAGACAAGCGAGGCATATAAAATCGGTCAACCGAAAAGTCCGGACTCAAGTCGTAATTGGGAAACTTTGTCAATTATTTTTAAACTGCTTTGTCCTCTGTATATTATGTTTCGCATGTAGGGAAAAATGTTCAACACATAAGAGAAACTTTTTATTTTTCACTTGAACGTGTGGGATGGATCATCACCACAATGGTGACCTACGACGAACACGAACACGAACACAGCGATAAAACAGCAAGGTACATTTTCACTCTCTCAACATACATACAGAACGAGAATAGCTTCCGGCACGTCTTGATCACCCATCGACGGCGCCAGCAATTCTCCCAACTCGTCAACAGTCTTCGACCCGCTATATTGGTGGAACTTCGACTTCGGAACGAATTTTGGACGTTTTCCTCGATTTTCTGGCCTCAAAAACGCCGTTTTATTGGTGTATAAACACACGTTTCATCGGGTTCTAGCACGGGTATTCAAGCGTCTTATGAAATTTGGGCGGTTTTCCTTGATTTTTTGGAGTAAAAACACCTGTTTTACCGGGTAGTGGGGCGTTAAACATCTTTTAGGGACCTCTTATAACCAAAATGGTTGTCACAAGAGAGACACACTTTGGCAAGGCTAAATAAGGAAACTACAGGATTAGAAATTTTTGGAGTTTACCATCAATTTTAGACGTTTTCCTCGACTTTCTGGTCTCAAAAACGCCGTTTTATTGGTGTAGAAACACACATTTCATCGGGTTCTAGCACGGGTGTTCAAACGTCTTATGTAATTTTGACCGTTTTCCATGATTTTTAGGTGTAAAAACACCCGTTTTACCGGGTGGTGGGGCGTTAAACATCTTTTAGGGACGTTTTATAACCAAAATGATTGTAACAAGTGAGACCCACTTTGGCAAGGCTAAACCAGGAAACCACAGGATTTGGAATTTTTGGATTTTACCACCCTGACATATTTTGGACGTTTTCCTCGATTTTCTGGCCTCAAAAACGCCGTTTTATTGGTGTATAAACACACGTTTCATCGGGTGTTCAAGCGTCTTATGAAATTTGGACCGTTTTCCTTGATTTTTAGGTGTAAAAACACCTTTTTTACCGGGTGGTATGGCGTTAAAACATCTATTATGGTAGTTTTCCTCGATTGCCGCAGGTGTAAAAGTAAAGGTTTTCTCATTTTTGGCTATTTCATGCTTTCCTGCTATCAAAACGTCGAGTAAATATAAAAGTTTCTCAAGAGAAATTGACTTTTTGTTGATCGATCATGTTAACCTTTAAGATTTTTCGACCGTTCATATTGGTTTGTTGACCCGATTGTGACCTACGTCTTCTCAGATACTCTCGGGTCATCTATAATTCATGACAGGACCCTGAGGAGGACTCGCCCACGTCCACTCCTTCGATTGTTCCATTCATGTTTTGACAAAGCCCAAAGAGGTTCGTCATACCTCAAACGTTGACCTAATTGTCATAAAAAGTTTAAGTTTTATATGGAAAAAGTTGTCGTGTGCCACATGCGCAGCTAATTATATTCTAAGACCCGTGCCGTGTCTACCTGGCCGCAGGATGCAGCGCATCTGCTCTCCTTGTATAATTAAGCAACCCTTTAGACAAACCCCCATCTTGATGTCTGACAATGCGACCCTCCGGGGGTAAAAAAAGTGGCGTTCTATCATTTTAAATAATTTTTTTACTCCAAACTTAATAAGGAACACGTGGCTTCCTTATGTTCTTATTGGACATCTCGGTTTTCGGGTTTTGATTGAAAAAATGTCACCACTGTGATATGGTAATGCAATATCTACGACGTGGAACCCTCGGGGTGGACTCTAATGAAAATCGAACCCTAATCCCTTCAGATACTGTTTCTTTTAGAATAAGTAAAAGTTTCATTTTTCACTTTATCTCAAGAAATGCGATGTGAAAAGTGATGGGCGTGAGCGACGAGGATAACGGGAGATTGCACTTTGACTCAGAGCTTTATGAATCTCTCCGCAGAATAGCCTAGTTCTATAATTGTTTCACATATACTCTGGGAAAATTTAATAAAAAAAAGTCCTTCTACAGCAGATAATCTCAGATCAAAAGATTTTATTGATTCTGCTACAATTAGGATTGGGTCAAGGGCTTATGATAAAAAAAAGGGCTTAATCTAGGACAATGGTCAGGGAGCGAAGGGGTAGCTCATCCCTTGACAATGAGGCTCATTATTTAAAATCACATAGCGTACTCCCTCAACTTCACAACTGTCCCCTATGTCACGTGCATTTTAGCCCCTGCATTAATCTTTCAACGGTAAAAAGACTCATCATATTGATTTTTTGACAAAAATTTTTTCGCAGGTGATAAAATATTAAAGGATTTAAGATTCCCAAGAGGATTTCGTTAAGAAAACAGATTTTTTAAAAAAAGGCCTTTTTTATAGATTACCTTGAATCTGAGAATTAAGCTCTTCGCTTTCTATATTATTATTTATTGCTTTAGGGTGGTGGCTTCTGAATTTCCCAAGCGCTTAATTCCGTGGCGGAAAAGTTGTGTGAGGAGTCGGGTGAAAAGAGGTAGAGGGGTAGCCTGACCGCAACACCCCTAATTTATTTATACGTCCGGAGGAGAATATCTTATCAACGGAGGCTCTCCATTACCCGGGCGCCATCTTGGGGGTTGCTTGATAAGATGACGCCACCTCATAAATAACAACCAAGAGTAGAGAGGCCCTTGAGAATATCTTTTTCCTTGGTTTTCTCATGCAAATACATCCCCTAAACCTCACGTGGACCCTGAGACTATTAAGCTTTAAAGTGTGAGAAAAAATGTCAATCAGTAGCCTTTTTCAACACCTCGCACTTAGTCCGGCGGGATCAGAAGGTCTTCGGAATGTGGAAGACCTTTACGCCGAAGTGAAAGTGGCCGCGCCAATTTGCCGTCCTTTGACAAGTCACCTCCAAAATGCGCATTAAACTTTTTTTTTTCTAACCTAATAACTGATTGACGTTAATAGGCGCATGCAATATCACCCAACTGGTATCCATTCTTGAGGTAATGAGATTAAAAATAGTGACACATTGACCGCGATGATTGACGTAATCTATAGGAGCCATCAATCCCAAGTGCACCATTTGAAAAGCTAGGGACTCTACCAAAAAGAATGTTCTTCCATTGGCCGGCAAAGTGTGAATGATAGTAATGATAACTTCAAGGCTTTAGGCTGCCAGGTAGTCTCAGGAGCTCTACCAGTCACTTGGGGGGGGGGGGTCAATCCCAAATGCACCATCTGAAAAGCTAGGGACTCTACCAAAAAGAATGTTCTTCCATTGGCCGGCAAAGTGGTGAATGATAGTAATGATAACTTCAAGGCTTTTGGCTGCCAGGTAGTCTCAGAAGCTCTACCAGTCGGGGGGGGGGGGTGTCTTAAGATATATGCTTGGTGACTTCTATGGAAGCCAAGGATGTGGACGCTTTGAGTAGTGCTCATATTGTTCAGCAATACATAAAAATTAGAATTTTTTAGTTAGGGGATGGGTACTATAGGAATGGATTTTGTAAAGGATATTTTACGATGTCCTCTGTTTTGACGGATGTGGTGTCCGCCACTTCCTCAAAGCTGTCATTTCTAACCATTTTTGAGGGAGTAAGAATAAAAGGATGGCACCCAACTAATGAAATCTCCGGTAATTGAATTCCACCCGTTAAAAAAGGTACGGATGCGACGCACGTGGCAAGGGAGGCCTGTAAACATTATCAGGACCCCTTTAAACTAGACATTAGATATGTTAAACAAGTCGAGCACGAGTCCCCGGGAACCGGTCGGAGAGAAACAATGTTCACAAGTGGACCGGTTGACAATCCCAAATGTCTCTAGATAGGTGCGGCCCTATTTTCCCTATTGTGCTGCATAAAAAAATTAATTTGGAGGAAAAAAAAATTAATAAAATCCCGTTTGGCTCTTTTCATCATCACGACTTGTTCACGGATATTAGCATACTTAAGATATTACGAGTCAGGCACGATGTTCGTTTTTGACGTATTTATTCGACCGTGTTTTCATCTCATGTAGAGTCGTAAATTCGAAAAGTTTTCGAACTTCGACATCCATAAAAACGATATTTAGACAAAAAGGATGTGCCCAAGACCGTTAGTAGTCATGTCATCTAATTAAATCCCATTCAATAGACAAAATGTAACGTATTTTCGTGTTTGACGCAATCCCTGTCACGGTGGCCGCTTTAATTGAATCGGTTTTCAATGAAACCAAAAGGGGAGAGACTAAACAGAGATAATCCTCGGACCGGTTCCCGATGGCTATCTCAAGGGTTGAACACTGGAAGCATATGCGTGGGCGAAAAAGAGGGACAGAATATTTTTAAAGCATGACAAGGACATTACAAACGGAAATGATAAGTTCTGTTTGCGCAGTAGTTAGATTGGTTAATCCTCAAATCTCGTAAACTTTATAGCTTTATGAGTCCGGCCAGTAAAACAGCGGCGGATTATTTAATTTTTTATGACATTTTATCTGCTTATTTTTTTCTCTCTCTTAATTATTTCGATTGACGGCGAGTGAAGGGTTTACCGGAATATGATGGGTTGCACAATAGAAGCCCCGATGGGGGCGGCTTTTATCTCCCAGAACAACAAATATTCGAGGGTGGGGCCAACTGCCCAAATCACACCTGCCTACCCCTTTTGTATACGAACCTGAGTTGTTTGTGTTTGATTGTGCGTCGGAGACGTCAGTACGGAGTTTTTTACAGGCGGCTTCGTCTGGTGATGAGTGAGGAGGTGTGGAGTCGAGTTCTTCTTTGATTCGTGATTTGAGATCGTCGTCGTCGGGCCGGTCGTCGTGAAGGTTAAGGGGAAGTGGACGCCGTTTCGGCGTTGAGCATCGAGGCTCGTCGTCGGGTGAAGAAGCGCATAGGACACGGCTTGAAGAAACTTTTTTCATCGGCGCCGAATACTCGGACGTCGCGAATTCACAATGCCAACGCCACCGTCGTCCGAATCGCATGAATCCGCGTTATTTCCGCCGGGTCGCATGAATAATTTTCTTTATTGCAAGCCATCACTTTATGTTGGATGAACTTAACGATGTCACCGAGCGCGAACGCCTTCTGGCACGCACCGCACGTGAGGACATCAGAATGTTGCTGCTGCATTTCGACGTCCGCTGAAACAAAATAAACAAAATTAGATAAAATAAATAAAACCTTTCAAGAAACCCAATAATTCAAATAAAACTGCATGTACATAGTGAGAAAATGGATGTATTTGCCAAATGGAAGGGCATCTCGAAATACATTGAGGTGGGTGGTAGGGGGTGACATGCGTGCTATACTGGCCAATGGTCAAGGGAGTCCAACCCTCTGGTCAGTCCGTTAGGGTTCCCACCCCCTCAGCAAAATGGAGTTGAGCGAAAATTTACGATCACGGTTGCCCGTCGTTTATCTAAAAGTTGTTGACCCAGGTGTGTTTTTCTGATAGAGGGGAAGTCCACGGCGTAGATATTAAGGTCGAAAAATCCGAGTTTTTTGGTAAAAACAATGCCCCATGTTTGCGGTTGAGTCATACAGACTCCCTTCTGTTTGACCAGCGGTAACAGTAGCCCGTCTCGGGTGTGCATAATCGGCAAACACACCTCCCCCCGGTTATTGATTCCGTGGGGGAGTGAATATCCTTTGTAAAAAGTATTCAAGGGTCAGAGAGGGGATTACCACATGGCATATAGACCTACTTCCACATGAAATACAATTTATTTCTTCTTTTAAAAGAACCTTTTATACTCCAAGTGTCAACGCAAACAACTTTTTTATTTTTCTTAAGGGACAATGGGCAGCAGGGAGCAATTAATCCGGGAGCGAAAGTCATTAGTTTAAACTCAGGTCCGTTCCCACAGTAATTATTCACGTTTATTAAACTCCTGACATAACAACGACGAGAACGAAAAAGACAAATGGATGCGAGGAAAACCATTACCGCGATCTGACCTTAAGGATCGTTAATGGGCTAGCAATAACCTTCAACTGGAAAGCTTCAAGACGACATTTTTCATCATGGCTCATCAATAAACGGCCAAATGAAACTAGAAAAACGCCATCAACTTATAAGCAAGAAAACGGCTCTAGTGGTACCACTGTCTTTTCAACGATGGAACAGTATCGTCCTTCTTGCTATTTTGGTCGCACAGACGATTCTCATAATATTGGGGGAAGTGTTAGCTGAAGACTGAATGGCTTACGATAAAGCAACTATTTAGCCGCCAATCTGAAGAATTAACGACTGTTTATCTGATGATTTAACGGCTGATAGCTGACGATCTAGCTACTTTTTAGCTGAAGACTCAATAGATTACGATAAAGCAACTATTTAGCCGCCAATCTGAAGAATTAACGACTGTTTAGCTGATGATTTAACGGCTGTTTAGCAGACGATCTAGCTACTTTTTAGCTGAAGACTCAATGGATTACGATAAAGCAACTATTTAGCCGCCAATCTGAAGAATTAACGACTGTTTAGCTGATGATTTAACGGCTGTTTAGCTGACGATCTAGCTACTTTTTAGCTGAAGACTGAATGGCTTACGATAAAGCAACTATTTAGCCGCCAATCTGAAGAATTAACGACTGTTTAGCTGATGATTTAACGGCTGTTTAGCTGACGATCTAGCTACTTTTTAGCTGAAGACTCAATGGATTACGATAAAGCAACTATTTAGCCGCCAATCTGAAGAATTACAGTTTAGCTGATGATTTAACGGCTGTTTAGCTGACGATCTGCTACTTTTTAGCTGAAGACTCAATGTTACGATAAAGCAACTATTTAGCCGCCAATCTGAAGAATTAACGACTGTTTAGCTGATGATTTAACGGCTGTTTAGCTGACGATCTAGCTACTTTTTAGCTGAAGACTCAATGGATTACGATAAAGCAACTATTTAGCCGCCAATCTGAAGAATTAACGACTGTTTATCAGATGATTTAACGACTGTTTAGCTGAAGACTCAATGGATTACGATAAAGCAACTATTTAGCCGCCAATCTGAAGAATTAACGACTGTTTAGCTGATGATTTAACGGCTGTTTAGCTGACGATCTAGCTACTTTTTAGCTGAAGACTCAATGGCTTACGATAAAGCAACTACTTCTTGAAGATTATAAATTAATTAAATTTTACTGGCGGACTGTGATGGATTTTCTTATTTGATTTGAGGAGTGTCGAGTTTAATTTAGCGTATTTCCTGCTCCTAAGTGTCTTCTACGATTTATTTATGTTTATTCCGTGTGCGGGGATCTTAGCGCAGGAAGGTAGAAATAAACAAAGATAAAAATTTATGTGCCTTTATAGGCTGATGGTAGTAAAATTGACAAATGTGTCGAACGGGGTCCGGTGCGGGGGTTGAGGGCTATCAGAAGGGAGGGATATGAAAAGGCTCTCCGTGAATAATGAATACTCGGGGTGGCGACGTGGAAGGGAGAATATTGTGGGAAGGACTCCCCGTGGACAGGAACCAGAGATATTAACTCAAAGGCCGGACGTCGCCGATGTACGCCAAAATAGCATAGTCGTGTCAAGAACTTTTTTTTAAAACGAGATCGCTGGGAGAGCCCTGAATTAAAGTTTCCCGCGATTTGGGGAGACTCCGCGAGGCGTGATTGCCCGGGTCATTAAGGAGGAACTCAAGAAAACACGTCCGACACCCTATTTACATACAACGGACCACCTGTCATATTAGCCACCGACTATTGTCCACCTTCCAATATAACTCAAAACGACACCGATTGTCCCGATATTTCAGACTTTCAAACCCTTTATCGTAATATTATTCAAAATCGTTCGACAAAAGAAAAATTAGGT
Source organism: Orius insidiosus (assembly GCA_014119065.1). NCBI lineage: Eukaryota > Metazoa > Arthropoda > Insecta > Hemiptera > Anthocoridae > Orius > Orius insidiosus. The sequence continues at coordinate 44,299 of JACGAQ010001486.1, read as the reverse complement.
ATTCCTCTGTCGCGAGTATAACAAGCCATTAACATAAGTTATGCGCGATAGTAAATGTTTACTTTCGCCAACTTTTGAAAGCAGGGACATTAATCTCAACGTGGAAACATCTAAATAGCAGTTTATGTCGCTTTTCTACTCAATCCTATTTTTTCATTCGAATAAAAAATGCTTTTAGTACTTCTTGAATGTGGTCAATCCGTCGGTATGCTCAGTATGTCCTAATTGGATGAAGTGGACAGTGCTCGTGGGAAACAAAAAAGACGCCACGTATTCGATTTTTATCTCTGATATTTCCCAGTTTATGAGAAAAAATTAGTAATTAAATAAATAACGGAGAGTTATTAAAGTTGCAAAATCCCTTTTACGATTGTCTTTTTAATTTTGTTTTGCAACGGCAACGCTTCTCTTGGGTGTCAAGGTGTACCACTTGTCTAATGAGTGCTAAACTGCACCCTTTGCCTTGATCCCTTGTCCAATTAGAGTTCACGAAAAGAGAGGGAGAAAAGATCGATAAAAGGCAATATGTATTTGAGTTTGAAATAGGGGGTGTTTCGAGTTATCTCCAGTGGCTATCTTGCTACATACGATTGGGTTTATTGTCTACCGATTGCCTTATTTTGGCAACTCTTCTGACGGTCTGGGGGGACGGAAGGGTAATAGATTGTGGAGCAATCCTACGTTTTCTCCCCCGTCTTCGACCGAAAGGCACTTTCCACAGATTGAGAACCCTCTTCTAATATACTGCTTCCAAAATTAGCTCCCCCCTTATCCGCTCGACGTCCAAATCTTAACTCAAGACACATAAAGGGAAAAGGCAATTAATGGCAATCTTACCAGTGAGCGATTGCTGGGGGATGCTTGACACCGATTTGGCCGGATTGCGCTATGTTAATTTTTCTTCTGCGTCATAGTTCATAGTTGAGGCGCTCCGGGTACGAAGGGCGAACTCGACAAAACGTAGTTTCGAGATATTCGCATTTTGAAGTTTCGGTTTTACGTATTTAAAGGGGAAAAATGGCGAACTCAACATAAAAATTATATGGGTGTATTCACCAAGAGGTCTAGAATCTGAAAATGAAAAAAAACTGAAGGACCCTTCCCCAAAAACCCGACGTCGAGGGTATCACATAACTTCTTTAAGGAAGTTAAAAAAATTTGTCCGATGTCGAGTTCGCCCTTCGTACCCGGAGTGCCTCAATTGTTGTTAGTCGTTATTTAACGTATGCAACCCTAGGGTGAGCGTGTTTTTCCATGAGGGTTTGCTCTATATGCGTCTTGCCCTTCTTCGCAAGTCCGAATAAAAGTTGAGACATAATGCAGGCCGCGTTAATCGAGTTTGAGAGGGTGATGTCTCCTTTAATTTGAGGGGGTTGAAGACTGTATCCTCCCGGCATTTTATTTTTTCCTTCTTTTTCAGCGAGAATCGCATTATAGTCGGGTAACAAACATTCGGTAACCGCCGGGAGCGGTTGTCCTACGTAATCGAATCTAAGCCCGCCGTTGGGTCGGTTTGATCCCTTATCGAGTTACGCGCGGGGGGGCTCGAAGAGGCGTCGTTGTCTAACTGGATTGGAGCTCCTCCTCCGGGGACTTGTCTTCTAATTACGTCAGAGGCGACATCTCCGGACAACAGCCATGTTACACCTCTCTGCCCTCTGCCGATTTCGCTACATATTTCATACGTGTGCTTCATCGTTTAGCTACGACCCCGAGTTAGGCTTCTAGAATATTCACGAAGCCAGAAAGACACATATCAAACTCACTAATTCATCATTCCTCACTTTCAACCTTTATCACATCAAACTTCCTAATTATAGAAAATACCTTTTCCATTACACTAAATAGACACCAAAACCGCATTTTCTAATTAACCCTAGAGTGATAAACTCGCAAATTGAGGCTCCCTATATGGAATCCTCATGAATCTTCCAAAATTCGACCTAAATCACACTAAAATCGCTTTTATTATACATCCCTTTTTGAAATCTAGCAAAAGGTTAATTGACTAGATGGAATCTTAACCAGCATCAGATAAAAGGGTGTTTATACACCACAAAACCGAGGGATAAGACCCGTAACCCATTTGAAAGGGCGTTAAACGCTCAAACACTCGTTAAAAAGGGTGTTTTGCATCATAAAAAAACAGTATGACTATCAAAAATTTGGTTAAAATGATGTTAAGCGTCCGGACAACCGAAAAAAAGGGTGTTTCAACATCAAAATCACGGTTAAAATGATGTTAAACGTCGAGACAACTGAAAAAAAGGGTGTTACAACATCAAAAACCGAGCTAAAATTAGTTAAAAAGGGTGTTAGTACACCAAAAAACTGTGGGATAAGACCCGTAACCCATTTAAAAGATGTTAAACGCCCGTAAACCCCATAAAACGAGTTTTTGTAAACTATAAAGTCGAGTAAAATGAGCTAAAATTAGTTATAAAAGGGTGTTTATACACCACAAAACCGTAAACCATTTAAAACGGCGTTAAACTCACAAAAACTTGTTAAAAAGGGTGTTTTTGCATCATAAAAAAAACACGGTTAAAATGATGTTTAACGTACGGACAACCGAAAAAAGGGTGTTTCAACATCAAAACACGGTTAAAATGATGTTAACGTCTGGACAACCGAAAAAAGGGTGTTTCAACATCAAAAAACCGAGGGATAAGACCCGTAACCTATTTAAAAGGGCGTTAAACGCACAAAAACTCATTAAAAAGGGTGTTTTAGCATCATAAAAAACACGGTTAAAATGATGTTAAACGTCCGGACAACCGAAAAAAGGATGTTTCAACATCAAAAACACGGTTAAAATGATGTTTAACGTCTGGACAATCGAAAAAAGGGTGTTTCAACATCAAAAAACCGAGGGATAAGACCCGTAACCTATTTAAAAGGGCGTTAAACGCACAAAAACTCATTAAAAAGGGTGTTTTTGCATCATCAAAAACACGGATAAAATGATGTTAAACGTCTGGACAACCGAAAAAAGGGTGTTTCAACATCAAAAACACGGTTCAAATGATGTTTAACGTCCGGTTCAATACAATAGGGGGCTGGCTCAACATCCGTAAATATTTGCTTTTCTTGATTTGTGCAAAAACTTCACACAGAAAAGAGACCTAAATCACACTAAAATCGCTTTTATTATACATCACTTTTTGAAATCTAGCAAAAGGTTACTTGACTAGATGGAATCTTAACCAGCATCAGATAAATCGCATGAAGACATAAGAAAATCTCGGCTTTTATAATAAAAAATCTCCACCATGAATAAATCAACAATTGAACTTTAAACAGTTGACTTTTTGTTAAAAATATATTTAGTCACGAAAAAAGAGTATGTGCTTATAAAAATTACTTAAAATGAAAGGTTAGAATACAATTAAGAGAAAGTTAATTTTCGTTCCCACAATATTGGCGAATGGGACTATAAATCGTGGAGTGGGCCATATCGCGTCATAAGCACTGGGCCGAACCCCTGATGTCTAACTAGGATTTTATACCGCGGATTAGTGAGTCTGAGAGGCCTAAATTGCCGTCAGCACTCTCAGAGTCTACCCATCAACTACCTGTACGAGGAGTTTTTCGAGTGAAAATTGCCCGGCATTATTCTCTTCACAATAAAAAGCACTTCTACTACTAGATTAATGTCAATCTAGACGGTTTTTAAACTCGAGTAGTGGAAAACTTTAATGCTACCTCATTTTTTAACTGGGAAAAAATGAAATCTGGGACAAAATGTTTGACGATGGGTTTAAACTAACTCACAATGTTATTGTTGACTGCAAAAATTTCGTCTTTACAAATTAGGGTCAATCCTGAAAAGCGGTCAAAAAGAGAAATGACAGCTAAGTAGTAATAATACTGAATGGAGGAGTATAATTTTATGATTGTTTAAATGATTTTAAACGTCCGGACAACCGAAAAAAGGGTGTTTCAACATCAAAAAACCGAGGGATAAGACCAGTAACCCATTTAAAAGGGCGTTAAACCCAAAAAACTATTGTGACTATCAAAAATGGTCCAAAATTAGTTAAAAAGGTGTTAAATAACCGAAAAAAGGGTATTTCTACACCACAAAACCGAGGGATATGAACTGAAACCCGTTAAAAGGGGTGTTTTACACCAGAAAATCCAGGATTAATATCCAAAGGTTAAAATGATGATAAACGTCCAGACAACCGAAAATTTTTAAGGAAGTTAAAAGGGTGTTTCAACATAAAAAAACCGTGCTAAAATTAGTTAAAAAAGGGTGTTCATACACCACAAAATGAGAGATATGACCCTTAACCCATTTTAAAGGGCGTTAAACGCTCAAACACTCGTTAAAAGGGTGTTTTTGCATAATAAAAACGTATGACTATCAAAAACACGGTTAAAATGATGTTAAACGTCCGGATAACCGAAAAAAAGGGTGTTTCAACATCAAAAAACCGAGCTAAAACTAGTTAAAAAGGGTTTTATACACCACAAAACTGAGGGATAAGACCCGTAACCCATTTAAAAGGGCGTTAAACGCTCAAACACTCGTTAAAAAGGGTGTTTTTACATCATAAAAAAACAGTACGACTATCAAAAACACGGTTAAAATGATGTTAAACGTCCGGAACACTGAAAAAAGGGTGTTTGAACATCAAAAACCGAGGAAGAAGACCCGTAACCCATTTAAAAGGGCGTTAAACGCACAAAACTCGTTAAAAATGGTGTTTTGGCATCATAAAAAACAGTACGGCTATCAAAAACACGGTTAAAATGAAGTTAAGCGTCTGGACAACCGAAAAAAGGGTGTTTGAACATCAAAAAACCGGGGAAGAAGACCCGTAACCCATTTGAAAGGGCGTTAAACGCTGAAACACTCGTTAAAAAGGGTGTTTTTGCATTATAAAAAAAAACAGTATGACTAGCAAAAACACGGTTAAATCAATATCCGTAAATATTTCCTTTTCTTGATTAGTGCAAAAACTTCACAAATTAGGGTCAATCCAGAAAAGAGAAATTGACAGCTAACAAGTGATAATGGATGTCTGGGCCTTTAAGAAAAAAATCTTAGAGCATCTGTAGTGGAAATTAACAAGGATGTGGTTTAGCTAAGTACATAAACTGTAATAATGGAGGATATTTAGAGGAAAATATTAAGAAAAGATCATAAAAGGATCAGCTGTTCCTTTATAAAAAGGAGTATAATTGGTCTTGGATAAAAAAGGGACAATTCCTCCCCCGAGTTTGTAAAACAGGAGATAAAGGATCTAATCTTGTTTGGTTATTCACGAGGATCAGCGGAGAGTTTCCGTCAGTGGGTGGAAAGGAAAGATAATGATCGAAGGAGTCCCCAGCTTTTTCCAAAAGGGAAGATCCTTCGGTCAGGTACGCTCCGATTCTCACGGACTTGATAGACAAGAAACCCTTTTCTCGCTCCCGTTTGACGGAAACTGTCCACTCCTATTGACCTACAAGAAAATCTCTCACGGTAAAGTCCCATCTGCCCCAAACGAGGTGAGAAAAGAATCCCGCCTTGTCATTTGGAGAGTGACCTTTTATAAAGGCAATCAACTATCCGGCTCTTTTTGATTGATTGAGAAAATCCAACTGGGCAATAGTTACGCAAGAGGCAATCAACCTTTTTTTTCTTCTTCTTCTTCTATCCCTTCTGTTCTGACCTCACAAACCTCAAGAGGCCTTCTAATTATTTTTTATTGCAAAATGACCACTGATCTTGAAATTCTGTTTCTAATGTGCAACTCTTTCGAGATTTAAATCATACGAGAAATCCACAGTAGGAGGATTCGGGGCGAACGCGCATTGATGTACCTTCAACTCTCCGCGACGGACATTGGTGTCCAGACTGCCAAATTACCGCCCGAACGAATGCTCGTTAGCCCCAAATGATGAAGAGTGGAAGGGGCTTTATGAACATCAGACATTCAATCATACATCGAACGCTTTAAGCACATGAGAATTTTGACAAAAATCTTAAGCGGCGAGATATGCAAAGGTGTTTAAGAAGAAAGTTTTTCTTCCTTTTGTGCATTGTAACGAGGCCGAAAAGCTAAGGATGTGGTAAAAGGGTGTGAAACAACTCTGATTGATGATGATGAGTTAGCCATGGGTGAGCGAAAAGGAGTGAATGGAACACTTGAACTATTGTAGAACCCCGGCCTCTTGTGGGTGGGTCAGTCGCCCGCTTTTCCCATACATTGTTGAAGATTTGACATTTTCAAAATGTGCATAATTTATATTAAGACATCCATTGTCGAAGATAACGTGATTCGCGTTTGTTGCGTAAGTCCCGAAAATGCGGATTTTTTTCGCCCTGTCTGGAATCCGAAGAGCGTGGGAAGGGTGCTTTTTTTTCTTCCAGGTGGCCAGTCGGTCAGGGGGCGCAGGTACCGTTAACCTGATACTGACCTTGAAAAACAGAAAACTACCCCCAAGCTCCGTTATACCAGAGATGCCACCTGCTAAGAGATTTTTTGAATAAAACTAGAACAACTCGACTACCTGACCCTGAAATATAATCTCGCATCCCATGAAAGCATCAAATAAAAATAATGAAAATAACATAACAAAAGGATCATTTCTCAGACCTATTTTCTGTAAGTTTCCACAGATGTTCTCTAAAGAAGCACTAATAAATATTTTTAACGAGCTCTCCGGAGTGTAAAGGATTTAAAGAACAAGATGAACTTGGCCACGCCGCTCATTTCAGGTGTCCATATATCCAGTAAATGGTTTTTCTCAGGCAAAAGACTAAAGAATGGTCAGAAAACCGATAAAAAGATTTTTAACCCCCGTCCACCCGATAAAACGAGTTTTATGGACCATGACATCGAGTAAAATGATCGAAAAGTAGTTAAAAAGGTGTTAAATAACCGACAAAAGGGTGTTTCTACACCACAAAACCGAGGGATATGAACTGGAACCCGTTAAAAGGGGTGTTTTTACACCAGAAAATCAAGGATTAATATAGAAAGGTTAAAATGATGTTAAACGTCCGGAAAAAAGGGTGTTTCAACATCAAAAAACCGAGGTATAAGACCCGTAACCCATTTAAAAGGGCGTTAAACGCACAAACACTCGTTAAAAAGGGTGTTTTTGGATCATAAAAAAACAGTATGACTAAACGCGCATTAAGAAAAAAATAAGCTCTTGAAATTTTCAAAATTATGATGAAAGTGGGCTAACCCGCAAAGCCATAATATTTATTAAAAAAAAAGATTAGGTTAAAATATGGTAAAATCGGATGAATATTGCGGCCAAGCTGCCCTGAAGGCACCACAGACATCCTCATCAAAAATTTGCAGAGACTGTGCCATGGAGGGTATCGCAATAGCATTGTTTTGAGAAGTAAAATTGCTTATTTACTCCATTTCCCCGAGCTTTTAGAAGAATCTGAAGACGTTGATCGCCCGGGAAACATGACAGTTTTCTAGCAAACTGCATCGTTCTGATTGTTATTAAAATTTGAAAATATCACGATGAATCATTTAACGTCAAAAAGCAAGGTTGTCAAAAGAGAAGATATCGTACATGGAATTCCTACAAGAGACTAATTGCCGAACAAGGTCCAGTACAGATGAGGGGGGCCCCTCCTGATTTTAACGTTTTTAGTGAATAATAGAGGCGGACAAGTACTCCGTGTATTAACAAAACAGTGTCAAGTCATTGTCAATTCATACGCCATTTCGATATCACCCTTTTGTCCCTCTGAATCATTTTTAAATTTTAATAACCCTTTTTTTCCTCTCCGTCATAAAAAGTTTTATTTTTATTGCGTAAAATACGATAGGAAATTATGACTGGAACTAATTTCAGATCGTTAAAAAAGTCTTTAAGCAAAATAAAAAATGCGAATTTTATTTATTTTTTTAGATTAAAAACGCTTTTCGCAATGAAGAATTTCTTGAGAGGTCGAAGGCTAAAATAGGTAGCCCATGTATAAAACATGAGAAGCCCGAGGGGAGTTTTAACAAATTGTAAATTAAACGCTACTTGTTAAATGAACTACGACTAGATAATCTTCAAGTACTAAATCATAGTGGATGTTTACTTAGTCTTGTTGTCGAGGCCGGGTCCATATATCTTTGAGCGGCCAGAGGTTACCTCCGCACTCGCCTCTACGTCTTATTAATTCAGAATATCTTTTACCCCCCTCTTTTCAACACTTCTGTCACAACTCGTTAATATTACCTCACTTATGAGATTATTAAATTTGCTTTTCTTAAATGCGGGTCTGAAAATTAAATTCCCTACCTTCGACGATTTATTTATTCTATACGGTTATAAACTAAAATTAGCAATTTGCATGCCTAATGCTACTAAAACAATTCAATATCACAAACAATCAAGAAATAAATTTAATTAACAAGGCCATAATTTAGGTCAAAATTGAATAAAAGTAAGGTCACCGTAGGGCGGAACAGTCCCGATGTCCCGACGATCTCGTAGATGTCCCGTTTTGGGTCACTTTGATAAAACCTGGGATCAGTGGTTTTTAATGGATTCCGGGTCGTATCCCTCGATTTTTTGAAGTTGTAACACCCTTTATTAGGTTGTCCGGACGTTTAACATCATTTTAACCGTGTTTTTGATGTTTAAACACCCTTTATTAGGTTGTCCGGACGTTTATCATCATTTTAACCGTGTTTTTGATGTTTAAACACCCTTTTTTCGGTTGTCCGGACGTTTAACATCATTTTAGCCGTGTTTTTGATGTTTAAACACCCTTTTTTTCGGTTGTCCGGACGTTTATCATCATTTGAACCTTGTTTTAGGTCCACCGGAAGCTCTTCAAATGGAGATTTTAATGAAAATAGTAGGGAGAAATTTGGGGTGTTCTCGCTTTTCCCGAGTGGTCTGGCTGGGCGAAGACTTTCATTTTTCTACCTCGATTGTAGGGACAAAAAAAAATAGTTTTCCCCCGTAAAGAGGACATTAAGCCAGACCGATTTACTCGACTATTACAGCTTAATTAAAAGCCAATATAAGTTAAAAACGTTTAAAATCCTTCACTTAAAATTAACGAGGGATTTTTCTGTACGGCGAAACATCGCGGAAAAAAAAGTTTTTAAAAAAAGAAGACGTAGAAAGTTAATTTTTTCTTCTCCCGACATCGGTTATTGATCCGTGTTGAGGAAGTGTCCATCTGAACTTTTTGGTGGTATATGAGAATAGGGATTTTAGTATTCATTGGCCCCCTTGGGCTTAAGTTCCCGAGTTTTTATTGAATTCCGACGATAAATCCGACTCTCTCTCCCTATGGAGATAATGAAACGACAAATTTATGATTAATGTTCTCTTATATAATTAATGCTGGAAGAGCCCGAGGGATAAAACGACACCTTCGGAGTAAAAATGAAGGCGATTCTATGAGGTCATCGTTGCGACATCAATTTCACCTGCGCAATTATTAAATCTTGACCCCCCCTGACAGATCCATATTAAAAGTCGTTTGATACAAGAGATAGCGTTTAACGCCTAACAAGGATACCGTTTCGCAAATGTCCAGAGTCCCGAGTGCTGGACCTTGTATTGTACATTATTCATCCCCCTAGCTCACACATACGCTACCGCCCGACCCTCCCATCCACTTAAAACTTAACCCAACACTTACTAACTAAACAGACTCCCTAATACAGGACAAACTTTCCTTCAAAAGGCGTTAAGTAAATTGTTTTCTGATAAAAAATTTTTTTTTTTACCCTACACACAAAATTAGCGCAATAAACAATGAGAACCTTCAGCAATTTTTTCCACCTCAAAAATTTTAATGTCTAATTTTTTTTTTTAACCGGCTTTTAAGTTTTACGTCTTTAAATTTTTAATTATAATTTGCTTTATTGGCCATAAAAATGGTTTTATTGTGTAGTTTCGCTTAAGGAGGGATGGTTTTTAAGTGAGTTGATTTGCAAATTTTTCGTTGTTAACAATCTACGTTAACTATCTCGGAAACCGTCGCTCAAAACGAAAAATGTCTTAAGTAAAAGTTGTAGGTACTAAAATTTACTACATAAAATATCTTATTAGTTTTTTCCGTCAGAGCAATACATAAGGAGATATGAGGGTTCTTAAGTGAGTTGCTTTGCAAATTTTCGTTGTGAGCAACGGTTTTCGGTTTTTCCCATCTATCTCGGAAACCGTCGCTCAAAACGAAAAAATGTCCTAAGTAAAAGTTGTAGGTACAACGATTTCCTACAAAAATTTCTTTATTCATTATTTGCGTAAGAGCAATATTTAAGAAGTTATGAGGTTAAAACTAATAATCCTACAGAGCCTGTCTGAAAACTTAAAACCTTCATATCTCCTAAAATATTGCTCTGACGGAAAAAACCAATAAGATATTTTATGTAGTAAACTTTCGTAGCTACAACTTTTATTTCGGACATTTTTTCGTTTTGAGCGACGGTTTTCAAGATAGAAGGGAAAAACCGAAAACAGTTGCTCACAACGAACTTAAAACCCTCATATCCCCTTAAGAATGTGACCATTTCCTGATAACTTTTTCCATTTTTTAGTCTAAAATTTGAATGAAAACCACCTGAAGAGTCCACGTTCTGAAGTCTTACCTGAAACAGAAAAGAAGAATTTAAATGAAAATTAAGTGATTGATGTATCGATGTTTAATTATAAACAAGAGATGATTAAAGGGTGAAAAAAAAAAATATTTGTAACTAGAAACCGATTTGGCCACCAACCCAGATGATTTATGAAGCCGCTCCTTAACCAATCAGCGCTATCATTAATATAGTCCGAGGACGTTTATTTCGTCCTCGACGGCGTTACACTTTTTTAAGGATGGCGGCTCCTTGTAAACGCGAACGCGGCGGGAGGTTTGACATTGAAAGGAGTAAAGAAAAGTTCCGGTTTGAAGAGCTTCCAACGATAACTTCCTCAAGGATACAGGAGGAGGAAGTATTAAGTAGGGAACTAAATTTTTGTAAAAGTTGTGAAATAAATTTGGTGGGTATCGCAGTAAGTCTTGAGGAAGTTAGAAATTTTAGGTATTTTTGTTGTTCGTTTTCTGTTTTTTGAAAAAAAAAAAAATAAAAAAGTACCTAATAAATCGCCATTTTATTTTCCGTTAAAAAAATTCTTGAGGAAGTTAAAAAAAAAAAAAAAAAAAATTATTTTGAAAATTTTATATCAAGGTAGAAATTCAGTACGGTTAGCCAAAGAGAGGCCGCCCTCGAGCCGGCGAAGTGACTCACATTTCTGCCTAGAAAAATTATTAAGTAAAAAAATTTTGGAAAATTAAAATTTTAAAAACATGGAAAATTTTTAAATAATTCAAGGAATGTTTAGTGAAAATTTGGTGAAGATCGGACCAACAGTACGCCCACAGCGCTCATTTTAAATCTTTGAACAGTCATATCTCCGCCATTTTGAAAAATTTCGAAAAAAGCTCTCGTCATTTTCAAGATTTCTGTGAAAGGAAGCTTGTGTATAAATTTGGTGAAGATCGGATGAAAATTGCGGCCGTGAAGTGTTCCGGAAAAAGTGGCGACGGACGGCCGGACGGCCGGACGGCCAGACGGCCGGACGGCCGGCACCACAGACAAAGTCAGGATCGGCAAAGATCACTTATCAGATTTATCCTACGGGGTCTGGAAGACCCTTTTCTAGTAACAGGGGGTCGGAGGGTATCACAGTAACTTCTTGAGGAAGTTAAAAAACGCGTTTGAAGGGGAAGCATTCGGGGGCAAAGCCGGACCTCATTGGTTAGGTGAGCCCGGGGAGGAAATCGGCCGGAACCACCTCTCCTATTCAAAAGAGCGGACAACGGACTTTTTTTTTCCTTTCTTTTCTTTTTTTGGCCTTTCACTAAAAAAGAAAATGGTTACGCTTCGTGGAATAAAGACGCACGATTGAAAGAAGAAAATATAAACATGGCGTAACTTTATAAACGGGATTTCATTTGCTAAAAAAATATTTTATACTTAAAACATCATTTTCTAAACATTTATTTATTTCAAAAAGAGAAATTTGAAATATTATGAAAGACAATAATGGCTTAATTTAGTCCCTTTTCTTAAAAGTTAAGGAATTCTTTCTATTTTCTATTACTTAAATTGGAACTAATGCAGCCTAAAAAGGCATTTTTAATTATTTTTATTAGTCATAAAATTGGGCACCTTTTTATTGCTGAGGGGGGGTTTGTTTATGGCTAAATCAGCCAAGGGATTCTGTTGAGCAATCAGGCGATTTGTGCATTTTGGGCTATTAAGCCGTAGGTATTTCTGCTGTCAATAGCTGCAATATGACAATTATGCGATTTTTTAGCTGCCGATTGATGATTAAGCAGCTGTTTAACGATAAAGCAACTGTCAATAGCTGCAATATGACAATTATGCGATTTTTTAGCTGCCAATTGATGATTAAGCAGCTGTTTAGCGATAAAGCACAATAAATTAACTGTAATAGCTGCAATATGACAATTATGCGATTTTTTATCTGCCAATTGATGATTAAGCAGCTGTTTAGCGATAAAGCAACTGTCAATAGCTGCAATATGACAATTAGGCGATTTTTTAGCTGCCAATTGATGATTAAGCAGCTGTTCAGCGATAAAGCAACTGTCAATAGCTGCAATATGACAATTATGCCATTTTTATCTGCCAATTGATGATTAAGCAGCTGTTTAGCGATAAAGCACGATAAATTAACAGTCAATAGCTGCAATATGAAATTATGCCATTTTTTAGTTGCCAATTGATGATTAAGCAGCTGTTTAGCGATAAAGCACGATAAAGCAAATGTCAATAGCTGCAATATGACAATTAGGTGATTGTTTAAATGACAATTAGGTGATTGTTTAACTGACAATTGATGATTAAGCAGCTGTTTAGCGATAAAGCACGATAAAGCAACTGCCAATAGCTGCAATATGACAATTATGCGATTTTTTTAGCTGCCAATTGATGGTTAAGCAGCTGTTTAGCTCATTTTATCATTTCATAATAAAGCGACGACTGTTTACGATAAAGCAACTGTCAATAGCTGCAATATGAAATTAGGTGATTTTTTACTGCCAATTGATGATTAACAGCTGTTTAGCGATAAAGCACGATAAAGCAACTGTCAATAGCTGCAATATACAATTATGCGATTTTTTAGCTGCCAATTGATGATTAAGCAGCTGTTTAGCTGATTTAGCTGATCTGTTTAGCCCAAAATCCATATTCTTTCTAGCACGCACAATGGCATGCGTTTCATTTGCCTAGTTGAAGACTTCAGTATTCAAGCGATTGGCCCAGTTGGATACTTGCATCTGATTTGCTGCTGTTGACGGCTTGAGGCCTCTTTTGTAGTAAGAATTTCGAAGAGTTCTCATATTTATCGTGTCAACTCAATAATTTAAACAATGTCTTGAAACGTTGTGAGCAATTAGAGAGAAAGATTACTTTTTTTTCGTAGGTTTAATTTCTGTGTGGGATTTTCGCATGTTATTAGGGCGCGGGCGTGAAAAGAGTGATAACGAGAAGTCTCCTCGGGGCGTTGTTTATAAAAGATTGAGGCGTATAACCGAGCCCGGAAGAGAGAAAGAAGTGAGAAAAAAAATAAAGAAACTCTTGTGAGGTACTAATTGTAAAGAGACAACGGTACAGTACGTGCTATTAAGACGGAGTCGTCGAAGATGTAATTTGGAGAGGCGAGTTGTTTCTCCAATTACTTTTCTCTGGTCTTGCACACCTAGGGTCTCCCGTGTCCCTTTCTATCTTTTGAAAAAATCTTGATAATCCTCGTTGGCGTGACGAGGTGTCCGCTTTATGAGATCGTCCTCTCCCGCGTAATTACAGCACGCTCTCTGCCCAGAACCCCTATGAGACGTTGACACCGACAATTAAGACCGTGCGTTTTGATTAATTCACGATAACGTGAATTTCTTTAGTATTTTCCTTGTTATTTCCTCTTTTTAAAAGATTCTTAACGAGATTCGGATATTTAAAAATGTAGCCAAACCTTGAAATTGCATTCTTGAAATAAACTACTTCCAGAGAATTTTTTGAATCTTAATAAAGTTGAAAGGTGTTTTTGAGATTATTCGAAGGGGCTGATAAAGATAGTGGAAAGGTATCACGCAATTAGATGACGTGCCCGCGATGATATTGATGGTTCTCCGCTTCCTGTCCGGTTTGGTCTTTAAGTGGATTGCCGTCGACCGCTCATTAAAAATATCGACTCGACGTTTCGTGACGCGTGGGGCTTTTCACGCCTTCCCATCCCCCTTCGGAGAGGGTTCTTCGAGGAGTGCTCGGTATGCTAAGTGTGCCATGGGTGTGGTGAAGATCGCTTATTATCTCTTGAACCCGTGCCCATTGTTTGGAAGGCGCTCGTGTATGTATCGCCATGCCTCATTACCTTTCGGTTCAATTACAACAAAAAAAAATCTTGTACTTCTCTCCCCCACTCAAAAAACCCCCGACCTTGTGATTCTTCCAGAAATAGAAGCAGCCCCCGGATTTATTTTGGGTGAGACGCTGGAGCCTTAAGACGAGACGCCTTGCACCAGTCCCTTAAAAAATGAGATTCTATTTTTAAGACTTTCCGTTTTATCTCGAATAGAAAAATCGTTCGCCTAAACATATTTTGACAGTAATAAATATCGGGGATATCCAATGCTATACCAAAGAGGGTACTGGATAATTCATGAGGATTTTTGGAGTTATGCCAATTCATCGAGACTTCCGGAAATCTCCAGAGTAGCTTTTTTTCGTTATGACCATTCTGCTCAGCAATACCAAATCTAGTTGCGAAAGTAGCATTTTTTCAGCCATTTTCGCAGCAGCGTTCAGCTTAGAAGAACAGGAAGAGTCGCAGCAAGAGAAGCGCGATTCTAAACCTCCGAATTAAGACTATCGCGGTTTTTTCCTATGATTTCCCAGCTCCAATGACATTTTATAAGTACCAAATCTAGTGGCGAAAGTAGCATTTTTTGATCTTCAGCCACGTCTACAGTCAAAAGGCATTCTGCAGGCCATTTGCAGCGTTCAGCTCAGAAGAACAGGACAGCAGCAAGGGACGTGCGACTCTGAACCTCCGAATGCCATTATTAATCGCGGTTTTTTCCTATAATTTCCCTGCTCCAATGACATTTTTTGAGTACCAAATCTAGTGGGAAAAGTAGCATTTTTTGATCTTCAGCCACATCTACAGTCGAAAGGCATTTTGGAGGCCATCTGCAGCGTTCAGCTCAGAAGAACAGGGCAGCAGCAAGGGACGTGCGACTCTGAACCTCCGAATGCCATTATTAAGACTATCGCGGTTTTTTCCTATAATTTCCCTGCTCCAATGACATTTTTTGAGTACCAAATCTAGTGGCGAAAGTAGCATTTTTTGATCTTCAGCCACGTCTACGAAAGGCATTCTGGAGGACATCTGCAGCGTTCAGCTCAGAAGAACAGGACAGCAGCAAGGGACGTGCGACTCTGAACCTCCGAATGCCATTATTAATCGCGGTTTTTTCCTATAATTCCCTTGCTCCAATGACATTTTTTGAGTAGATAATGACTCAACTAAGTTATCGTTTATCGATTCGTAATTTGGTTGATTTCAGGGGTCAAGGATGCTTTTAAAACCTCTTTTGTCATTAAAATTCCAAGGACCTCAGGATGAATAGGCCTCAGGAGGCTACCGTTAGAGGTGTAAATACGCATATGCACACATCGCAATCGCGGTGCCTCTTTGACCCCTTTCTAACTCAATTCTCGGTAAAGATAGAGCACGAGATCGACTTATCGCCACCGTTTATCACGCTAGAGTTCCGTCGAAACTTGAAAAGCGTTTTGTTTAATTTGTGAGTGTTTGTCCACAAAAAATTTCAAAGAACAATGGTTGAATTGAAGGTTCGTTAGACGGTATTGGTCTCCGACTTCCTGTGGGACAAAAGCCGTGAAGTGACTCGTAGGAAAGAAAAACACCTTTCCGTTCAGTGGACCCGCCAGCCACAGGAAATATGGACCAATTAAAACAGGATGTTGAAGTCTTTTTGTTTCTTCGACTTTTTCTTTCGTGCTTGACGGACGCGGATGACCCAAAGGGTTCATTACAATATCAATAGCGAGCGGAGGCGTTCACTAAGAGCGATTATCAAACAAAACGTCGATCATGAGGCCACGGGCTTCAAAAAGTGTGGGACGAAATTACTCTCCTCGCAGTACTCTGTACACAACGGTATTCATCCTTAAGGACCCACGCGAATTTTTCTATATGAGGCGCTCCGGGTACGAAGGGCGAACTCGACAAAACGTAGTTTCGAGATATTCGCATTTTAAAGTTTCAGTTTTTACGTATTTGAAGGGGTAAAAAGGGCGAACTCAACATAAAAATTATATGGGTGTATTCACCAAGAGGTCTAGAATCTGAAAATGAAAAAAACTGGAAGACCCTTCCCCAAAAACCCGAATAACTTCTCTAAGGAAGTTAAAAAAATTTCTCCGATGTCGAGTTCGCCCTTCGTACCCGGAGCGCCTCATATTGTCCGAGATGCGGGAAGGTAAGAATGTTTTAATGAGACATAAAAAATTTGACATTTTCATAAGATTCTGATTAACATTTCTAGTCTACGAAAAACCGGATTCTTTTGTAGAGATTTATTTTCTGTTTACTTTGTTAATAAGCTTGACCGCTGGGCGATGTGAGGACTAATGGTTGGGCAATTTGTACGATTTCCAGCTGCCTGAAAGGCCGAATTACCTGTCAAAACATGTCAACACTTCCGCCCTTTTCTCTTATGTTTTTCGCAGCGAGTGTCGAGACCTGGCGAAAAGTCCGGGAAACTCGACTTTCGAGGGGGTGAGGGGATTTAAAAGTTTTTCCTTTTATTAGAGGCGTCGACCCCCCCGGATTAAAGGGGATGTTCTCAATTCTAAAAGGAAAAAAATCTCACAATAACCAAAGATAACCGTAAAAAACCGTGAATAAAGTGGGGAGATATCAAGTGAGATATCGGTCAGCATTAAATATGTGGTGAACCCCAAAGATTTATTATTTTAGGGGTCAATTCAGTGGTTAAGGGAGCCTTACCGGACTCCTTTCGCAACTTAAAAGTATTCTCTTAAAATTTCATAGACAACAAACAAAAAACGCAATATTTTTTTAGGTAATTACCAAAATCAAATGTTTACCGTGCTTTTACGCTTAAATATATCACCAGTTTGCATAGAAAAAAAATGTTTTTTCTAATAAAATATCAAGAGAAAGTTTATTTCCCTTCATACGTAGCTATAAACGCGAAGGCAGATTTAAAAAAAAAAACTATTTATAAATAAATATAAAACTGCACTTTCAGGGCCCTCTCCCATAAATAAAAAGGGTAATACAATATTTTTAATTTGAAAAATTTAATAATAAAAATGACCAGTGGGAAGTCATTTTCTAATATTGTCGATAAAAATTTTAAATTTTTGGGTCTAAATTTTTTATATGCGATAAAAAATTTTGATATTAAGTTTTATTGCATTTTGAATCATAGTCTGAAAAGAAGTTTTATTGCGGCTAATAAAAATGCGACGTCATATAATAATGATTCATTTTTACCTTGGTAGTTTTTTAAGATTTTGATGGAGAAAAAAATAAAAGTTTGAGGTGATAAAAGAGGGCATGACGCGTGAATAAAGGGTTTTATGTACTCGTGTTAATGTAATAATAACAGGTAAGAGCGGCACGTGCTTGAGATAATAACAGGTAAAGGGTTCGGGGGTTTTTTAAGGGGAGTCCACGCGACTGACCGGTGTCCATAAAAAATTTTTATTACCTTGTGCGATCCGAACTGCTGGCATTTTAATCCTCATCTTGCCCGAGGGGTGATGTATCACTCCAGGGGATGACTTAGATTTCACACAATCGTTTTCAGAAAAAAAAGTCAACTGGTTCCATGTCACCTGACCATCCGCGTCACTTCACCGGTTTCACTTTGAAAAAAAAGAAAAAATTTTTTTTTCGACTTAGTGTTTTAGAGACGTAAGGCCGAGATGTTGACCGGCTCTAGTCCGTGATGCTGAGGGTACGGGATGCAAACTAAGTGTGTTGTGAGGGACGTGAGTTGGGGCCGAGGGGAATCGGCTACGGTCGGCCAGATTCGAGTGAGAGATCCGAAGGTGGGGATGGGGAAGGAAAAAGGGTCTTACGTAGTTCTCTCGACCCCCGGCTCGTATCGGAAAGCGCCACATCTTTGAGTGTTTCCCCCCTTTGATTCCGACCGTCCACTACCCCTCAAACTGTATTGGTCATTCTGACCCCTCCCACAATACCCCACCAACCGGACCGGCTCTTATCAATATTGTAACCCCCCTCCTCGACGTCAAAACCCCTTGACCACTTGCTCCAGATTATCCCCTCCCAACTTTGAATATTGACAAAGAAGAATTCACTCAATTATTACTTTCTCTTTTCACATTTCCTCATTTTTTAACGTCTACTAAGCGGTTGGATTATCCACATTCTAATTTGAAGGGGGGGGGGGGGGGAGCATTGTGATAACTAAAAAAACTGTTTTTTTGGCTTTTACTACTGCGACCTAAAAATCATCAAGTCATTATGCCGACAAACCCCATTTAACCAATAAAACCCCGTTTTTGCCGGATTTTCAGAAGTTTTTCTAATTTTAAATCCCTCTCTTTTCTAATATAAGGGGATTTCTTCGGCCCAGAAACTCCATTTTTACCAGATTTTTAGTCATCTCCTACCTAATTCGACCGAGAAAACCGCGTTTTTACCGTATTTTCAGACGGTTTTCTAAAATTTTCCCACGAAAAAACCATCCTATATTCCTGATAAGCTTACTTCGATGTTTCGGCCGAGAAACTCCATTTTTACCAGATTTCTAGTCTTCACCAACCTCTTTTGACAAAAAAA
The DNA here is from genome assembly GCA_014119065.1 of Orius insidiosus. Taxonomy (NCBI): domain Eukaryota; kingdom Metazoa; phylum Arthropoda; class Insecta; order Hemiptera; family Anthocoridae; genus Orius; species Orius insidiosus. The sequence goes on along the minus strand of JACGAQ010001486.1, from coordinate 25,444 downwards.
AAACCGTTTTTACCGGATTTTCAAAAGTTTTTCTAATTTTTTTCCCCATGAAAAAACCTTTTTTTCCCCTAATATACGCAGATTTCTTCGATCTTTCGGCCGAGAAATTCCATTTTTACCAGGTTTTTAGTATTCTCCTACCTCTTTCGACCGAGAAAACCCCGTTTTTACCGGATTTTCAGAAGTTTTTCTAATTTTTTTCCACGAAAATAACCCTCTTATATTCCTGATATAAGATTTTTTCGATGTTTCGGCCGAGAAATTCCATTTTTACCAGGTTTTTCGTGATCTCCTATCTCTTTCGACCGAGAAAACCCCGTTTTTAGCGGATTTTCAGAAGTTTTTCTACTATTTTCCAACGAAAAAACCCCTCTTTTTTCCTAATATAAAGAGATTTCTTCGATCTTTCGGCCGAGAAGCTCCATTTTCACCAGGTTTTTAGTCTTCTCCTACCACTTTTGACCGATAAAACCCCGTTTTTACCGGAATTTCAGAAGTTTTCTAATTTTTTCCTACAAAAAAACCCTCTTATATTCTGTCTTAAGATGCCTTCGATCTTTCGGCCGAGAAATTCCATTTTTACCAGGTTGTTAGTCTTCTACCTCTTTCGACCGAGAAAACCCAGTTTTTACCGGATTTTCTGAAGTTTTTCTAATTTTTTCCCCACTAGAAACCCCCTTTTTTTCCCTAACATAAGGAGATTTCTTCGATCTTTCGGCGAGAAATTCCATTTTTACCAGGTTTTTAGTCTTCTCCTACCTCTGTTGACCAAGAAAACCCCCCCCCCTTTTTTTTTAATCGTATTTTCAGAAGTTTTTCTAATTTTTTCTCACGAAAAAACCCCTCTTGTATTCCTGTTATAAGGAGATTTCTTCGATCTTTCGGCCGAGAAACTCCATTTTTACCAGGTTTTAATCTTCTCCTACCTCTTTCGACCGAGAAAACCCCGTTTTTACCGGATTTTCAGAAGTTTTTCTAATTTTTCTCACGAAAAAACCCTATTATTTTTCCTGATTCGAGGGGTTTTCTTCCATCTTTAGGCCGGGAAGCTCCATTTTTTCCTGGTTTTTAGTTCTCTTCTACCTCTTTCGACCGAGAAAACCCCTTTTTACCGGATTATCAGAAGTTTCAGACCAAAAACCCTGATTTTAAATTTTTTCTGGCGTTCTCCTCGGTTTTTGGCCTACATTAAATTTCTTTTTCAGTCTTCAGGCCGATGACCCCATTTTAATCAAATTTCTTACGTTTTTGAAAAGTCTCCAGTTTCTATGGAATATCATTTAAAAATAATATTTTTTGCACTTTCTAAGGGAACGAGCACGTAATGACTAATAACCATTATCATGAAAATCTGAAGAGCTTTAAAGGATTAGAAAAAGAAAAAAAAAACCGTAAAGTTTATGTATCCTCCCAGAAGCTTCCTTAAGTCTTAATCGTTTTTTTGTTCCTTTCAAGAAAGGGCCTTTCTCCCATGTTTTTTTAAAATCACAATCGTTTTGTCATATTTTTGTCGCAGTTTTGCGTGAGGGGTCTATGATTGTCATGTTAATGGTAAAGAAAGCGGGAAAGGGTGTAGCCCCCGCATGACGAAGGTGAGAAGAGAAATTGCGGCTCCCTATGACCCTCGTCAGTTGTCAATCTCTAGAGTCAAAGGTCTTCTTTTTATACTTTTTTAAATTTCTAAATTGCCTTGATAAACTATGACAAAAATGGAACGAAGTTTATCTTTCTTTAAAAAACCTACGCTTTGCTTTATCACAAAATTTTATCGCCGTGAATAATTTACTGAAGGACTTTCAGCGGATTTTATTTTCCGATTTTCACTTATCTTTCGGACTTTTTAAATATTTTTTAATGTTATGTCCTTGGATTGATAAATTATTCTTTTAAGCTATATCTAGGCGAGGGGGTCTCAAGGTGGGGGCTCTTGCCGTATTGCCATGGTTATTCAAAAGGGTGGCCTTTACGTGAGGATCGAACCCCGGACTCCGATATGACTTTTGCCAAAAAAGAAAAATTCTTTATGGGTCATCCCACTTCTGATATCGGTCATCCCACTTCTGATATCGGTCATCCCACTTCTGATATCGGACATCCCTCTTCTGATATCGGTCATCCATCTTCTGATATCTAACATCCCATTTCTGATGTCGGACATCCCACTTATAATATTGGTTATCCCACTTCTGATATCTGACATCCCACTTCTGATATCTGACATCCCACTTCTGATATCGGTCATCCATCTTCTGATATCCAAGATCCCATTTCTGATGTCGGACATCCCACTTATATTGGTTATCCCACTTCTGATATCTGACATCCCACTTCTGATATCTGACATCCCACTTCTGATATCGGTCATCCCACTTCTGATGTCGGACATCACACTTCTGATCGCGGACATCCCACATATGATATCGGTCATCCCACTTCTGGTATAGGTCATCCTACTTCTGATATATGTCATCCCACTTCTGATATCTGACATCCCACTTCTGATATCTGACATCCCACTTCTGATATCAGACATCCCACTTCTGATATCTGACATCCCACTTCTGATATCGGACATCCCACTTTTGATATCTGACATCCCACTTCTGATATCGGACATCCCACTTTTGATATCTGACATCCCACTTCTGATATGTATCGGACATCCCACTTCTGATGTGTATCAACATCCCACTTCTGATATCTGACATCCAACTTCTGATATCTGACATCCCACTTCTGATATCTGACATCCCACTTCTGATATCTGACATCCCACTTCTGATATCTGACATCCCACTTCTGATATGCATCTGACATCCCATTTCTGATATCGAAAATCCCACTTCTGATATCGGTCATCCTACTTCTGATATCTGACATCTCACTTCTGATATCTGACACCCCTTCTGACATCGGTCATCCCACTTCTGATGTCGGACATCCCACTTCTGATATCGCTCATCCCACTTCTGATATCGCTCATCCCACTTCTGATATCAGACACCCCCTTCTGATATCAGACACCCCACTTCTGATATTGGTCATCCCACTTATGAAATCGGACATCCCACTTCTGATATCGCTCATCCCACTTCTGATATCGCTCATCCCACTTCTGATATCAGACACCCCAGTGATATTACAAAGTAATTGACAAGTAGATTTTTAGTTTTGGAGTCGGGGACTAAAAGGATTTTGAAAGAGGTTTTAAGTTCATAATAAACGAGCGGAGGATGCTCTGGACCAGACAGACATGGGACACATCTGAGGTCTCCCCTTAACTTCAAATGTCCCATCCTCCGGTAGCGCTACTAATTAATAGACGCCTGGGAACCGAACACTAATAAACCATTTTTGTTTTTCTAGCTTCACCATATGAGGTTATAGGGTTACTTAAAAAAAAAACTTCACATTTTAAAAATAAAATTTATCAATGAAAGTGTTATGAAAAAAAAGTTGAAAAAAATGAGCTAAAGTATAGGCAGCAACAGGTAGTCTCTTCATTATTCAGCCTCAGTTGTTGGCGAAGGGGGGGAAGCTTTAAAACAGAGTCTCACTTTTAATTATGTGAGAGACTCCGGAAAACTTTCAGGATTTTTTTTTCCCTCCGCTAACAACTTGAAGTTTATTGAAAGCTTTAAAAGTGCTCATTTTGTCTCTATTAGGATGAATTATGGTGGTGCAATTCTTGAATATTTTGTCACCTTGAGCAGGGGAAAAAAACGGACTCGGGTTTATTCATAAGCGGAGGATGAGGGCATCTAATGAATGCCTGCCCATGGTCGACGGCTCACCCACTTCTGATTTACATAGAATGAGACCGACATTGTGTTTTATGTTCTGTCATTTTCCCTCATGTCTCAATATCGATTTTGAAATTCCACTATTTAAATGATCTAATTTTTTTATATCTGACACCTTGCATATCAATGTCGAAACGGCGAAAACATTAAAATTTTTACCTCATCATAAACTTTCTCAAAGATTATTGTATTACCCTCCATGTATTACAGGGTCTTCCAGACGTCGAAGTGATCTTAACCGATCATGAGGTCGTCCCGGATATCAGAAGTGGGATGTCCGATATCAGAAGTGGGATGACCGATATCAGAAGTGGGATGACCGATATCAGAAGTGGGATTTTCGATATCAGAAATGGGATGTCATATATCAGAAGTGGGATGTCAGATATTAGAAGTGGGATGACCGATATCAGTGGAATGTCCGATATATAAGTGGGATGTCCGATATCAGAAGTGGGATGTCCGATATCAGCAGTGGGATGTCCTATATCAGAAGTGGGATGTCCGACGCGGGTTTCAGAAAGAAGTAACATAGGTCCTTCCGCAAATGAGGCCTTACCGTATGATTCCGAGCTTTGAGGGCCTCTCACCAAAGTAAGGTCCCTAAACTCCCAAGCCAATCATCCTAGTGTGCTGATAAACACCTTTTTTGAAACGATTTTCGGGTGTTTTTGTCATTTGGTGATTTCATTCTCTTTAGTTTGGTCCCAGTTGCTCGGTAGCCTCAGAAGCTTCCCCCTCGCGACAGTCTCATCTGTCAGAATATCAACAGATGTTTTGTGGAGTTTATGAAATATGAAAGGAAATAGGATTTCTGGTAGATATCATGCTGATTTTCCAGAATTCTCGAAAGAAGTACGTGGGTAAGAGGCTGGGATTATAAAAATTTCTTTTTATTATATTCATATCATAAATAAAGATCATTCCTGTTTTGACAAATAGGGGATTTTATATCTTCCTGCATTTTTACCTTTGCGGGGTTCTATTGAAAGTGAACGTGCTCCAGGAAGCAGAAGTACCTGTCCGACTTGCCGGACGGCTTATAAAAACAAGTGGCCCAGTCACAATAGGGGCTGACCATGCTGTTGACCTTCCTCAAAAACACCCCTAAAAACCCCCTCGACGTCTAGACTAAACACTTTCCCACCCATACGTAAAAAAAAAAAGGTGACCTCTAGGGACGAAACATAAGAATCCTTTTATAATTTAGAAAATGTTTTTAAAACAATTTTTTTTTATCAAAAAAGCGTAAATGCACTTCCTGAAGATAAGCTTCGATTGACTTAAACGCCATTTACACGGAAGCTCGAGGCACGTTCTTATCTTCAGGGGAATTTGTCACAGGAAAACGTCGAAATCTGGCGAAAAGTTTTAATAGCGAGGCCGTCACCTCTCATAAACACAAGACGAAGACAGGTGCAAGGAGCTAATGAATACGACGGTATGCCTGTGGGAGTGGCACACCCTTGACAACTATGAAATCCGAGCTTTGAAATATTTTAATGGCTTTTGTAGTTTGTGCAACTATCCTTGAGTTCTTCCTCTCCTTTAGCTGACGATCTAATGGCTGATTAGCTGACGATATAATGACTGTTTAGCTGACGATCTAATGACTGTTTAGCTGACGATCTAATGACTGTTTAGCTGACGATCTTATGACTGTTTAGCTGACGATCTAATGGCTGATAAGCTGACGATCTAATGGCTGATTAACTGACGATCTAATGGCTGATTAACTGACGATCTAATGGGTGTTAGCTGACGAACTAATGACTGTTTAGCTGACGATCTAATGGCTGATATTCTGACAGATGAGACTGTCGCGAGGGGGAAGCTTCTGAGGCTACGGAGTGGGACCAAACGAAAGAGAATGAAATCACCAAATGACAAAAACACCCGAAAATTGTTTCGAAAAAGGTGTTTATCAGCTCACTAAGATGTTTGGTGAGAGGCCATCAAGGAGCACAAAACATCGGCTCACATTAGGGGCAAAATGGGGGCAAACTATGGACAAACTATGGGGGTAAAATGACATTATTCAGTTCCACTGGCCCAATTGCCCCCTCGCTAAAGCAGAAGATCAAAAAAGATGACGCAAGGTAACGCTATAATAAGGGAGAATTTATTTCTGAAAGTGTTTGTAAAGAAAAAAAAGTCTTTTGTTGTAAGCTATAAAAAAAGGGATATTTTCAATCGTTTCGCTTAAGATAGGGGCTGCTACCGGTGTATGACCATTCATTAGAGAAAGGATGTTCGTGCTCCTTGAATAGAAGGAAGGGTAGCATCAGATGGCGTCCACGAGGATGATCCTCTATAGGGTAGGGGTTGAAAAAAAAAAAAAACCGTCTCCGGGTGCCCACCGGGTTACCTGCCTCTCACCCTCAGGGCCTTTTTTAGCACGTCCGATCTCAGGGTACCCTAAAAAACGCAGTTTCTCACGGTGAAGGGAGGAAAAAAACCTGGGGCAGATGATTTTTTTTTTTTACCTTAGTTTCTAAAGCTCGTCTTATTTGCCATTATCCCTTAGGTTTGGTCAGTTGTTTTGGACAATAAAGATGAGATCCTCGAACAATCCGGCTATAATGGGATAATTTCCCAGGCCTCCCCTGACTTTTTTTTTCTTTCTCATATAATTTTTTATTTTTATACTTCCTGGGAAACAGGTTGAAAAACCGTCTTTTTTACCAGAAGGTAATTTTGACTATGGGGCAAAATGGGATTATTTTGTTTAAATAATCTACGGGTCTAAAGGAACCCTTTTCTCAAGGTTTCCTTGAAAACGGCTCACATTGGGGGCAAACTATGGGGGTAAAATGACATTATGTTGTTTAAATAATCTACGTTCTTAAGGAACCCTTTTCTCAAGGTTTTCCTTGAAAATCCTTCCTTTTGAAGCGATCTTTTCCTTTAAATAAAGGGAATCTTTTTTTTAGGTTTGTGTGACAGGTCGGGTGACTTTTCAGACAGTTTCGTTCAAAAGTTTTTGAAAAATTCAAAACGTTGAAAAAAAAACCCCTACCTAATAATATTTTATTAAAACTTTTTTGATTTTTTAATTTCAATCAATAATTCTTAGGCTTGTAGACAAAAATTTGACTTATGACAAAATGAGAAACAAAGGAAAAGAATGTTTTCGTTTTTCTTCCCCTTTTACCCTCAAATATTCAAAAGTAGAGGGTCACCTGAAAAAAAAATTCATAAATAAAAACGAACAAATGTTTTTATTAATAAATAAGACAAAAGTGACGGCCTAAAGTCAGCGCATTTGTTTCCTTCGCATGTCAGACAAAAAAAATGCTCGCTTTCATCTCATCTTCAATTCGTAAAGAAGAGAATAAGTATAAGCTGTCCGTTTATCTTATAAAATGAAGAAATGGAAAAAGGAAGTTAAAATGATTCCTTTCTACAATAGGATGATTGCTTATTTTAGCACTTATTTGGACTAATGACCGGTTTCGACCTACTCATCAGTTGAATTATTTTCCGTTCCTTACTCTTTAATTTTTTTTTGTTTATCTCTTTCTTAAATCTATTTATTTACTATCAGAAAGCGGAATGTTTTAATCGACATAAGCCTGGATAAAATATGTAACAGAATCGAATTAATTCGCAGAAGAGCCATAAAAGGTGGTGGTTCTGAAGAAAACTGGTGGAACGTGGTTTCTAAACAACTGGGTGGAACATTCTTCCCTACCTTCCCGCATACTCGGACAAATCAACATGCAGTCAAGAGAAAAATTTGAGAGAGAAATAAACGAAAAATACAATACTGCACCTTATGAGACCTATTAGGTCGAAACCGGTCTTAAAATATTCCCACAGTTCCTCTCTTTCCTCAGATATATTATGTATTTACCGTTTAATGATTTAAAATATTTTTTTCCATGTTTTTCCTTCTTTCTTTTCCACTTTTTTTTCACGTTCCTCAAATGAGATCATAGTTTCTTTTTCCTAAACAAAAGAGTTAAAAAATAGAATAAAATGGCTTTTTTTTCTTTTCATTTTCTTTTTTTTCCCTTAAAATCGCTAAGTCAGTAAGTCAATAGCCACTTCTCATTAATTAAACTTAAATTGAATGCTAAAAAGTTGAATAGGCGTTCCACGCTAAGCGGGGTAAAGCTTCTTTTCAAACTGAAAGATTTTACTTTTTTTTAAATAAAAGCCAACCGTAAAACCATTCTTTTTAAATCGAGAGAGGTTTAAAAATAATCGAGCCTTTTAAAATTAAATATTCAGCCTTTCATCCATTAAATTCTTTATCAAGTCGTATTCGAGCCAAAATAACGAAACCATGTTACTTTCGATTAATTATTCAAAAATGTTTATATATAAATGAATGAAATATTAATTATTACAATATGGGTTAAGGGATTAAAAGGAAGCTGTACCTCGAGGCGGTAGCTATTTCGTTGAAATTGTTTCCTAGTAGGTAGGTCCTAGTATATCTGCGGCCAAAGCGTTCCAAACAATGAGAGTCGTTAGAGCAAAAATTGCTCCTCTTTTGAATCGCTTTCCATGACTGGGGGAGGGGACATCAGCATCAGCTCAGTCATCCAATCGTAACGGAGCGGAAAACGTTCTGGCTACCGTATTTTTTGTATTCTTTCCAAAATTGCATTAGACGGAATAAAACTGAACATTTCTGTGAATTCACGCAGAAGAAAAAACTAAAGGCGCTCAAAGTTTTTTTTTTAATAACGGCAAATAGTCTATGTAAAAGGGGATGAAAGAACTTGTTTATTCAAAACGTTGATTTTTTTACAGAGATCAATAAAATTTTCAGAAAATTGCAATTTTCAATCCTACCATTAAAGCAATATCTAATCTTCCGACTTGATTGCTTTCTATTTATAAAAATTCCGTATACATACAAAAAAATTTTTTTTTTATTAAAGTGAATTAAAAATGGGGGTTCTTATTTGAAACAACAAAGTTAGGTTCTGTTGGGGGCACCCTGTATATCCAAACGCATTAAACTACACCATCAAATTCTTTGATTTAAATTAAGTGGAGTTTAAATTTAACTTTTTTCATAAAACCACTTTTTAACGCTCTCCCAGACGTATTTGTGTTTCCGGACACCCTGTATATTATATGTATAATTTATTGAAGAAATACATTAGGCAACTAAGCCTTTTCTGGGAGGGCTTTTTTCTGTGCGCTTATTATTTTTGCGATTTCGTCCATAATTTCGTCCAGTCGTTTAAAAGCAGGCGAAATGTGCTAAAAAAATAAACCTACTATAGTAAAGTAAAGTACCTACTTTAGTAAAGAAAAATGTTATGTCATGATCTTACTTTTTCCAAAATAACGTCTACGTTTTCGACTTGGGAATCGATTTTGGGGTCCTCATTTGCATTAGCGACCTACGAAATAAAAGAAGACTATTTATTAACTTAAATGAAAATGACGTTATAAAATTTTATATTTTTTAAAAATCTAGGCTTATGTGGATGAAAAAATTCTGTTTGTTTTTTTTTTTTTTTTTTAATTATTTGATTAGATATGAGATAGTAAGAAACGAGAAAAAAAAATTATTTGCCACTTTCTTCATCCAATGGACTAGAAAAAGAAAAGTATTTTACCTGTAAAACAAAGATGACGAAAAGAGCCACGATAACGTATTTCATTTAGAAGTTTTTTACAGATTCGAAGTTACGAGCAGTTTTATAACAATTTGAATATCTTTTTTTTCCATGCTTTAAATTGATTATTCATGGATTATTTAAAAATAATTGAAGGTAACAAAAACTCACACTTATTTTCTTTACAAAACGAAAAGATATTTCAACACTTTTTAACCTTTTTTTAATTAGACAAAGCTGTTAATAAGCGTATGATAAAATTAGGTTTGTACAGAAACCGTTTAGTTGTGTAATTTCTCCTGCATTCGAGACATTGTTCAGTGAGCCTTGCAGCCTTAAGGTTAGAATGTTGTTGGGAAGGTGATATTAGCCACAAGGGTGGCTTTTACCACCTCCAAAGTACGTAAACAACTCTCGAATACCATAACCGTACTTACTTGACATTTTACCGCCTAGATGAAATTTTATTGTCACAGCCACAGCTTGATCCTTTAACGTGTACTTGACGAAAGGAATTTATTAGCCTGGAATACTCATGAAAAGCACATTTCTTAATCCCTTTTTTTTCTTCATCTACATCCTATAAGTTTAAACAAATTGCCTGACTCTGCCTGAGGTGATTGAGTAAAAATAAAATTATTTATGTAGGTGTGTCTAGGTCATTTACAAGCCATAATTTATTATCCAACTTTTTATTGAATTTTAGTTGAACTCTCGTCGTACTGCGGTGTTATCCAAGTGTTACGTAGTTTGGCAGATGTCACAGTATAACTTTTCTGCTTATATTTTTTCTTATATTTTCCTCATGTCCACTTTTTGTCAATAACTGAGGAAGAGAGGGTTTCATATTTACAGATTTGGGCATGTTCATACCAATATATTCATACATAATCCAAAATTTATGTAAGAGTATGAGTATGATTACGATTTCAGAAATTTTTATGATTTTAATTATTAAATGAGCTATTAAGTAGCAAGGTTTTTATAAATGTTTTAATAAATAGGGAGATCCCTAACGCCGAGGTCCATCCCTTACCAAAAGGAAGATTTGGAGAAAATACATTGGAAATCCCTGATGAATTTCGACCCCATGGGAATTGCAACTCCTAAAGGCTAAAATTGCCTGTCGTGAGTATCGCGATAACTTTCTTTTTGAGAATGTTAAAAAGGAGCTTCTTTTTTTCTGAAATTCAGTCTAGTGTTTTTTATAATAAGGACGATTGAAAAAAAAGTTTGAAGAGCTTCCAACGAAAACTTCCTTAAAGAGAAGTAAAAATATAGGAGGGGGAAGTACTAAGAGGGGAAGTACAGAAGAAGAGTACAACGAAGAGAAGAGTACAAGGGGACGAGTTTTTTTTTTTGCGCTTTTTTTTTCTGAAAAATTTTTTAAGTTCTTTTTTTTCGATAACGTTATTAAGTGTCAAGGAAAAAATAATGGGATTTGCCCAAGAGAGGTCCCTCTCGTAAGGCGTGGAAGTAAGAAATTTCTTCCAAAAAAATGATAATTAATGTTGAAAAAATGATAATTTTTTTACACCAAAAATTCGTAAAAAATATAAGGAGTAATTTGGTGAAAATCGTACCAACTGTTCAGCCGCAGCGTATTTTTAAAATTTATTACAGACATATCTCCGCCATTTTTTCGAAATTCAAAAATCACCCTCGTTAGTTTCTTGCTCACCGACTAAAGAAAATTTGGAGAAAATCGGTTGAAAATTGTGGCCGTAAAGTGTTCCAAAAGAAAATGCTACGGACGGACGGCCGGCCGGCACCACAGACAAAGTTGAGATCGGTAAAGATCAATTTTCGATTTGACACTACGGGGTCTGGAAGACCCTTCCCCAAAAACCCGACGTGGAGGGTATCACAGTAACTCTTTAAGGAAGTTAATATTTATTAATATTTTATCTCTTTTGTTATTGTGAGACTCAATAATAATGGAAGATTTGTGGAACAGAATAATCCAAGTAACGCTTTCCACTTTGGAGTCGTAATTCATATCATGGGGAGTCCAACGCCATCATTTCCGGAGACCTCTGTTATGTGGCCCTCAGGAAATGTTCTCTCTCCCTACTATTGACGATAACAAGTAAAGGAGAATCGCGTTGAACCAACACTTCATCCTCACTCCTCAACGAAAGTTATTCAACATTTTCAACGGTTTTTTTAAAAACAACTCATTGGTAGAAAATTCATAAATTAACGGGTTTTGGGTGGACATTCAATGGGAATTGCTTTTTAATGCGATCTGGAAAAAAGGAACTTCAGACGGACGCTGCGCGGGTAACTACAGTAAATCGTACAAAATAGGTACTTAATATTTTTCGTTTTTTCTCTTTTTTTTTAAGTTTATTTCAGGGCTAATTAGAGCTCTTTTTTCGTGGTGCTAACAAGAAAGTTGGATCATTTTCATCTGATTCCATTATTCATTTAAGAAGTCCCCAGTTTTCAAACATTCAATTTCTGGATTAGATTAACAAGGTTTTGAAGTCTAAAAGCATCTGCGGCTGCATCTGCGTATGGTGTGAAATTTCAATAAAAGAACTTCAGTCTTTGCATTCGACCTTTCTACCTCATACTTTTTTTAAGGGAGAAAACACGAGTTATTTACAGTTCCGTAAACATATTTGCATGTAAAGCCAAAGAGAGTTTCGTGCGTTTAATGCTGTATCACTCTGGGGCTTGTACAAAAGGGACCATGCTCCTCCACTAACACGGCCCCTGAGAGGATCTGCATAGTGATTAAAAATCAGGATGAGTACATTCACGTCTCGCTCGGCAAACTGTTGCGTTAAATAATCAACAGCGTTGTTGAGGGAAGGTCGACGCGTAAACGGGACGAGTGTGCAGGCCAAGAATTAGTTTGCATACGGACCCAGCTGGGCTGATAAACTTAATTTGCATAACGGTTCGACGAATAAAATTCTTTCACCCCCAGGCAAACAAAAACGTATCTCTGGAAAATAAAATCCTTCTTTTTTCATTAGCAGTCTAATCGAATACCAAGAATCGCTTTTTTTAACGATCCGTTTATTTTTAAACACATCAAAAAAATTCCCTTAGCAATGATTAAGATAAATTGATAAAAATCCATCAAATCTTTAGCTCCGAAAAATTATTTGCGACAGCCTGTTTAGCACACGCTTGTGATCGAGCGTTACCATAAACGATCTGTCAAGGGTATTACGAATTCTTCTTAAGAAACACTGAATTAATTTTAACTGGTAGTTCCTTCAGAAAGAACATAAAATTAATTTATTAGTAACTACTTATTTCTTAGCCGAGCTCATCCCTCGCCTAGCATCAAAACTTCCATTTTTCATTATTTCCCCATTATTTGATTTAGCTAAAAGTCGTGGTAAAGTTTAAATTTTTGTTAGTTTATTTACTTTTAAATATCCTTCAGAACCTCGAGTGGAAATTCTATTTGCGATTTTTTGCATTATGCGGGGATTTTAGGCTCAGGAGAGCTTAGAAAATTTTTAGGGATTCCTCGTGAAGAAAAGTTTTTCCTTCTATTTCCTTCATTCATTCTACCCTTGAGCCCTTCGAGACTCCTTAAATAATTGCGCTTTCTTGTTATATAAGCTTCTAAAAATATTAGCGGAAGAGATGATTAGGAAAAATGAATCTTCTTTGCAGAATACCAGGCACAGGAAAATAAGATACTGGGCGTCTATGAGCGCACTCAAAGGATCATCGAGTAAAATATGCTATAGTTTGCTGAGGTTTTTTCATTTTCATTTTGATGATATAATATGTTGTTAATATTTAAGAACTTCAATTTTTACCGAAAAAAGGGAAGAAAAAAAAAATGGCTACCTGTGAGATTCGAACCTACGACCGTCGTTATGGGAAGGATATGTAATTAAAAAACCGTGAAGCTATATTCCCAAGGTTTTGCACGAATGAACTCTTATTGGATTTCACTAATGGATATCAAATTGACCTCCGCGGTGATTGAAATCGTCTCTCTTCGTTGTAGCATTGAAGCTAAGGAAACGTTTAAGGAGGGGGATGGTTCACCATCACGTAACAGATTTGTAAAAGGTATCAGGGAATTGGCGAAGACGTGAAATATAAAAGTAAAAGTGTGTAGGGCATGTGTCAGAATCAGTCGGAACGCCGAACATATCTGACGTCTCACTCTTTTCTTTTTTCCCCTCTGGCACACTTCCCCAACCTTCTTATCACCACCACACTTCTCACAATCCCATCCCCGGACACACAACATTCTTAAATTCGGTAACGAGCTTCGCCTGTCAGGGAACATTTCTAAATAAATTCCTTTCTTCCTCTTTTTCTTTTTTTTTTTAAATTCCCAACGTGATAAAATCAATCGAAGAGTGATAGTCTTTAGTATTTCCCCTTGAGTGGACGTATTAAGGTTCTTTAAAAATGGAAAAATTTCCAGTTTGTTTTGTTTGAACATGTTACATGAATTTATGATTCAAGATAGAAGGCGAAGGGGGCAGATTGGCTTAATGGCCGCGTCGAGCAGTAAAAGAATCTATTCTCAGAGTGTAATGTTAGGGGTGGAATAACGATTCAGAAAATAACTGCTTCCTGTTAACAACACCGAGCTTCCAAGCATCGATAAAGCGGACTCTCCTAAAATGTCTCATTGTCGGTTTTTATTGCGAGGCTTCTAACGACTCGGCGATTAATTTTGAAGAATGCCCCCACTTCGTCCTCAGCACGCTTTTCACATTAAAATACCCCCGCAAATGACCGCTGTAAAAACCCAAAAAGGGCTTGATAAATTTTTTCCCCACCGTCTTCTTTTCGATTTTCTCTCCGGTTACCATTCTTCCTATTCGTTTTTAATCTAATAACCCCAAAAAAAAAAAATTTTCCCTTCTCTCTTAAACTGTTGTAACTTTAATTTTTATCATATTTAAAAACAATATCGATAAAACAAGCTTGCGTGTATTCGCTGATATGTATAATGTGTTAAAAACTTTTGACACTTCATGAGCTGGGGCTCATCCTCACAAAATAACCACCATGAAAATTTTCACTAATGAAAATTAAACTTGCTGCATATCCGCGTAAATTGGTTTCTTTCTTGTTGTACGATTAGATTAAAATCATGTGTAAAAAAAAAACTAATTTGCTGGAAGGAATTAAAATATGCCGTTGGTGTGCAGAAAAATATTTTAAAAAGTAATAGAAGTTTGTTATTTTTTTTAAATTTTAATGTTTTTCTAGATTTTAATGTTTTTAAGAAACAAAGCTAATCACTTTATAACTCCCTGTCATGGGAAAAGGGTTTTCCAGCTGACTATTCAATTTTACCGAGGTTGTCGTTGGTGCCGTCCGTCCGTTCTGCCGTGCAGCTTTACCGGGGCCTCTTTTTCGTGCATAACTCAAAATATCGAAAAGCTGTGAAAAACGGTAAACGGTGAGGGGAAAAAATTTTTATTAGAGAATGTCCAACCTACTGTGAAATAATGGGTAAAATCGCCCTGTATAAAATTTCTTTTGATATTGGTTTAGTAGTCTGTAAATAATATTCTGATTTATTTGGAAATTTTTTTTCGCCCGAAGGAAATGCCGGAAAATTTTAATAATATTCATAGTGATTTCATTTCGCGTCTATTGAAGTTTGTCATCCTGATCCCCAGCCGTTGGAGTTAGTTAATACATATGTATTTTCATTTGGTTGTGTTTTCTTTGCGCCTGTATTTTTATTAAATTTGTAGGGAGTTTTTTTTAGGGTGGTCCCGATACAGCGTCCCATTTCAGCGCCCAAGGGCTAAAATTCCAGCGCCTTATTATGCTAGCAGTCCCACTTCTGCGCGTTGTGCCGTACGATAGGCGGTTATGCATTTCTGGAGAACATTGTTCAACAAAACGCATTTCACCCTAAAGCAGTCGAACATAAAAAATCTGTAGTTCACCATAATGCGTTTCGGCATAATGCAATAGAACATAAAAGCAGTGAAATGTCAAGTTTTAAGGTTTTTGACGTTTCGCCATAATCGCGTTTTAACGGCGAAAATAGCCTTGCTCTTTGGCTGTCCCTAGTTTATGGTGAGATGTATTATGCCCAAATGACAGAAACAATTTTATGGCGAAACAAGTTCTTTGAAATGAAAGTTTCCTTTATGTTCAACTGCGTTATGTCGAAACGACAAATTTTATGTCGAAACACAAGTGTTAAATCTCTTCTTTACAGTGAGATTTATTATGTTCAAATGCATTATGAATTATGTAATAATCCCATCAGGCGCCAAACTGGGTGAATCGGTACAAACCGTTTTTTATATTTATGTAGGGCGTGGATCCTCGCTTCAAAATAAATATTTTCACAGTAATTTTCAATTCAAAATTAAATTAAAATCAAAAATTTCTGGAAGTCATAATTTTTCAAAATTTTTATTATTATTACAAATTTTTTAAAAATATTTTTTCCTCCATATACATTGGGGAAAAATGTAGGTACCTAACAATGAACTAAGCTGAGATTTTTGACCAAATGAAGTAATATTACCCGTCGTTTAGTATAATGAAGTCATCCGTCCTTTTCTCAGGTAATGTTGGAAGTAATGTTTTTCTTTTTATCAAACTCAATTCCCGGTCAGTAAAGAATGAGCACGATACGTCTCTAACCTTAACATTTTAAGGTCAGGATTTGCCTATCTCCAGTATTTTTTAAATTAAATTAATATAGGTTATTTCAGGAAAATTCTCTATTTATTAAATCTTGAAGGTGGAAAATAAAAATTTAAGGCACTTTTTGAAAACAAAAGGAGGGGGATCGTTAAAGGCGGGCACGTGCGAAGATGAAATCTCGACTTAATTTCCCCTTGTCATTTTTACACCTCACGAAAACATAATTGTGAAATAACTTTTTGTTTAATATTAATCAACAATTTATTTTAACTAAATAAAACAAGAGGAAAATGTTACCACATTTTTTCCCCCTCAATTTTCTTGGAAATCTTGGGAGTTCCTCGAGGTTTGTGGCTTCGTTTATTGATATCTTGGCAATTCCCCTTTTGTTGTCTTTTGTGTTGGCCCTTTAGGCTTTTTTGGAATAATTTATTTTTTATTAAATATAGGGGGTGAATTTTAAGTTATATCAAGAGTTTAATTTTATGCCTCACCGTTGAAAGGGCCAAATCCTTCATTAATTTTAACCTCAATAGATGTAAAGGAATGTTTATTTGCATTTCATTTAACTAGAAAAAAAAAGTTAGGCTACCTGTGAGATTCGAACCTACGACCGTCGTTATGGGAAGGATATGTAATTAAAAAACCGTGAAGCTATATTCCCAAGGTTTTGCACGAATGAACTCTTATTGGATTTCACTAATGGATATCAAATTGACCTCCGCGGTGATTGAAATCGTCTCTCTTCGTTGTAGCATTGAAGCTAAGGAAACGTTTAAGGAGGGGGATGGTTCACCATCACGTAACAGATTTGTAAAAGGTATCAGGGAATTGGCGTAAACATTAAAGTCTAGAAAAACATGATAAAATTTAAAAAAAATAACAAACTTCTATTACTTTTTAAAAATATTTTTCTGCACACCAACGGCATATTTTAATCCTTCCAGCAAATTAGTTTTTTTTTACACATGATTTTAATCTAATCGTACAACAAGAAAGAAACCAATTTACGCGGATATGCAGCAAGTTTAATTTTCATTAGTGAAAATTTTCATGGTGGTTATTTTGTGAGGATGAGCCCCAGCTCATGAAGTGTCAAAAGTTTTTAACACATTATACATCAGCGAATACACGCAAGCTTGTTTTATCGATATTGTTTTTAAATATGATAAAAATTAAAGTTACAACAGTTTAAGAGAGAAGGAAAAAAAAAAAAAAGATTTTGGGGTTATTAGATTAAAAACGAATAGGAAGAATGGTAACCGGAGAGAAAATCGAAAAGAAGACGGTGGGGAAAAAATTTATCAAGCCCTTTTTGGGTTTTTACAGCGGTCATTTGCGGGGGTATTTTAATGTGAAAAGCGTGCTGAGGACGAAGTGGGGGCATTCTTCAAAATTAATCGCCGAGTCGTTAGAAGCCTCGCAATAAAAACGACAATGAGACATTTTAGGAGAGTCCGCTTTATCGATGCTTGGAAGCTCGGTGTTGTTAACAGGAAGCAGTTATTTTCTGAATCGTTATTCCACCCCTAACATTACACTCTGAGAATAGATTCTTTTACTGCTCGACGCGGCCATTAAGCCAATCTGCCCCCTTCGCCTTCTATCTTGAATCATAAATTCATGTAACATGTTCAAACAAAACAAACTGGAAATTTTTCCATTTTAAGAACCTTAATACGTTCACTCAAGGGGAAATACTAAAGACTATCACTCTTCGATTGATTTTATCACGTTGGGAATTTAAGAAAAAAAGAAAAAGAGGAAGAAAGGATTTATTTAGAAATGTTCCCTGACAGGCGAAGCTCGTTACCGAATTTAAGAATGTTGTGTGTCCGGGGATGGGATTGTGAGAAGTGTGGTGGTGATAAGAAGGTTGGGGAAGTGTGCCAGAGGGGAAAAAAGAAAAGAGTGAGACGTCAGATATGTTCGGCGTTCCGACTGATTCTGACACATGCCTACACACTTTTACTTTTATATTTCACGTCTTCTAGACTTTAATGTTTTTATGAAATAAAGCTAATCACTTTATAACTCCCTGTCATGGGAAAAGGGTCTTCCAGCTAACTATTGAACTTTACGAGGTTGTCTTTGGTGCCGCCCGTCCGTTCTGCCGTGCAGCTTTTACCGGGTGCCTCTTTTTCGTGCATAACTCAAAATATCGAAAAGCTGTGAAAAACGGTAAACGGTGAGGGGAAAAAATTTTTATTAGAGAATGTCCAACCTACTGTGAAATAATAGGTAAAATCGCCCTGTATAAAATTTCTTTTGATATTGGTTTAGTAGTCTGTAAATAATATTCTGATTTATTTGGAAATTTTTTTTCCCGAAGGAAAGCCGGGAAATTTTAATAATATTCATAGTGATTTCATTTCGCGTCTATTGAAGTTTGTCATCCTGATCCCCAGCCGTTCGGAGTTAGTTAATACATATGTATTTTCATTTGGTTGTCTTTTCTTTGCGCCTGTATTTTTATTAAATTTGTAGGGAGTTTTTTTTAGGAGTGGTCCCGATACAGTGCGTCCCATTTCAGCGCCCAAGGGTTAAAAGTCCAGCGCCTTATTATGCTAGCAGTCCCACTTCAGCGCGTTGTGCCGTACGATAGGCGGCTATGTATTTCTGGAGAACATTGTTCAACAAAACGCATTTCACCCTAAAGCAGTCGAACATAAAAAATCTGTAGTTCACCATAATGCGTTTCGGCATAATGCAATAGAACATAAAAGCATGGTGAAATGTCAAGTTTTAAGGTTTTTGACGTTTCGCCATAATCGCGTTTAAAACGGCGAAAATAGCCTTGCTCTTTGGCTGTCCCTAGTTTATGGTGAGATGTATTATGCCCAAATGACAGAAACAATTTTATGGCGAAACAAGTTCTTTGAAATGAAAGTTTCCTTTATGTTCAACTGCGTTATGTCGAAACGACAAATTTTATGTCGAAACAACAAGTGTTAAATCTCTTCTTTACAGTGAGATTTATTATGTTCAAATGCATTATGAATTATGTAATAATCCCATCAGGCGCCAAACTGGGTGAATCGGTACAAACCGTTTTTTATATTTATGTAGAGGCGTGGATCCTCGCTTCTATAAAAATAAATATTTTCACAGTAATTTTCAATTCAAAATTAAATTAAAATCCAAAAATTTCTGGAAGTCATAATTTTTCAAAATTTTTATTATTATTACAAATTTTTTAAAAATATTTTTTCCTCCATATACATTGGGGAAAAATGTAGGTACCTAACAATGAACTAAGCTGAGATTTTTGACCAAATGAAGTAATATTACCCGTCGTTTAGTATAATGAAGTCATCCGTCCTTTTCTCAGGTAATGTTGGAAGTAATGTTTTTCTTTTTATCAAACTCAATTCCCGGTCAGTAAAGAATGAGCACGATACGTCTCTAACCTTAACATTTTAAGGTCAGGATTTGCCTATCTCCAGTATTTTTTAAATTAAATTAATATAGGTTATTTCAGGAAAATTCTCTATTTATTAAATCTTGAAGGTGGAAAATAAAAATTTAAGGCACTTTTTGAAAACAAAAGGAGGGGGATCGTTAAAGGCGGGCACGTGCGAAGATGAAATCTCGACTTAATTTCCCCTTGTCATTTTTACACCTCACGAAAACATAATTGTGAAATAACTTTTTGTTTAATATTAATCAACAATTTATTTTAACTAAATAAAACAAGAGGAAAATGTTACCACATTTTTTCCCCCTCAATTTTCTTGGAAATCTTGGGAGTTCCTCGAGGTTTGTGGCTTCGTTTATTGATATCTTGGCAATTCCCCTTTTGTTGTCTTTTGTGTTGGCCCTTTAGGCTTTTTTGGAATAATTTATTTTTATTAAATATAGGGGGTGAATTTTAAGTTATATCAAGAGTTTAATTTTATGCCTCACCGTTGAAAGGGCCAAATCCTTCATTAATTTTAACCTCAATAGATGTAAAGGAATGTTTATTTGCATTTCATTTAACTCCTATCTTAAAAACTGACTTAATTCAAGTTGGGTCTCTTTTTCTTTCTTTAATTTTTCAACATACATTTCGTCTTTTCATAAATCGTCTTAACCCCTTAAAAAAATGAATATTTAAGTAAGATATAAATTCTTTTATTCTGTATTAAAAAGTTTTGTTTACTCAGATTTTATGACGTAATACAGTAAAAATATAAAGGCGTTTGAAATTAAAAATTCATGACTCTTTTCTTCTCTTTACCCCTCATAATCCAAAATTTAATATAGGCTTTTATTATCAACTTTTTGTAATTTTAAAATCGCATTAAATATTTAATGAAAAAGGTTAAATAACGCCTCGGACAACCCGGACCCAGGCGGGGGATTCGCCATATAGCCCTGATGACAAGGGGTTCACTGCTCGTTGCGATGAAGAGAATTTCCACCCGACTGGAAACTTTTTTTTTTTATTTTATCTGGTCAATTTCACATAGTCTGCGTATATGTTTTATTCTGAATTTCTTTCTTGAGGTATTAATTTGTGGCAATTGAGTTTCTGCAAAAATGTCTTGAATAACATACCTATATTGCTCCCTGTTAACTTTAGCATGCCGCCAAGGGGAGCTATGAAAGCGGGAGCATGGCCGCTTCATGTCTCCTTTCTACAGCATCTCACATATCATATCACCAGGGCGAGTAGTGGAGACGTGACTTTTTGGAACTGATGCAGAAGGATTTTCGCGAGGTGGGGTGGACTTTTTAAAAAAAATTTCTGTTTTTCCGCTTTGTTTGTCATATTTAAACTTGAATTTCCCAGATTTAATAGGTGCTAGTTTGTTAATCAATTTACTAACAAGTTCATTAAACTGGTAGTGATTGATTTGAGGGTTAGAGTCTTCCATCAAAGTCTTCCCTCAGCCCAGATGTAAATGGCATTTCCCTCTAGCTCATATCCAGGCTATCAAGGTTCATAATTTGGGCTTATTAAATTTTTTATTCGATGTTTACTTTCAAAAGTAGCACTTAAGAAAGTTTCAAAAACTTGCGATCCCAGATTTGGAGGAACATAGAACTTTGGACATTGCTAACATCATTTATGACACAAACTTCTTGGGGAAAATCAAAAGCTCCTTTTTTTCTCCCCTCTATTCGTCAGTTTAAACTTGGTGCCGACGGAATGTTGAGAAGGATCCCCGAATTGAATTCTATGGGGTAGAAAAGGGCCTCTCCATACGAAGGGTCCAAAACGGAATTCTGCAATAGAAACTAAAAACAAAATGCGATTATAACTTGAACAAACTTTTTACGTTTACTGAATGCTCAAAACTTTGCCTCTGTGATGTCGCTGCGCTATTATAAACTAAACTTTCATCTACACCGTTTGAATCCAGTTTATTAAATTTTACGTCTCTTTGGCTTTTCTCCCCAGCTCCCCTTTCTTTTTATTAAACTATGCAACATTTTTTTGAATACAAAAAATGATACCAATGAAGCCAGCGAGAGTTAGTGGGGTTAAAATTAAATTTAGTAGAAACGTGTCTTCGATTCGCCTTCCAAATTTTGAGGAATAGAAGCGGAAATTGCCCAAAAACTGATGTTTATCGAAATAATACCGAGGGGAAAAACAGGGAAATCGTTAAAATTTGTGTTTTTGCTGTACATTGCCAACTTTTTATTTTTATTTAAAAGTTCAGCAATTATAAAGTTTCGTCCGTCAAATAAAATCAAGAACACCATAAAAGCTAAGAAATCAATTGGAATTCAGTAAAAAAAACTCCCTGCTCATTGTTATTTTACAGGGGGGCAACCTTTTATTTACTTTGTTATTTTAAATGGCACATAACGCACCTATCTGTATTTTATCTACCTTTGAAAGTGCAAAAAAAATTTTTTCTTATTATTTTTTACGAGGATAAAAAAATCTAAAGAACGTTCATTAGCTCGACTTGTCATTTATTTTAATGAAATGACAGCGAGCCTTGGTAGGAGAAAGGAAAAAATAAATAAATTTTTCACTTTCTGTTTAATTATCTCTAAGAAGAAGAAAAAAAAAGGCATTATTCGGATTTCCCGGACAGGAAAAAGCAAATTAGAGGAATTTCTCCTTTTTTTGCATCATCAATCCATTCCAACGGTCATAATTGCACCGTACTTATTTACAGCAAAAGTCAACGCGGATTTTTTTTAATTTCAAAGTTTTTAAGTGAAATACCTAGTTTTTTTTCTCTACTGATTATAACTTTTTTCTGGGAATTTTTATTAGGTAAAGCACAATTTTTCTTCTTTTCAATTTACATTTTACATAAAAAGATTTAAAATTAAAATTGAGAAGAAAAAAAAAAGCTTTGATGTGTATCCCCTGACGGATTCGTATGTTGGTAACTGAATACTAAAACAAGACTCACGGAAAATGTTAATTTTGTGTTGAGTTGCCTCCGCGGTCGGGAAGGACGTGATGGTTTCCCGTTTGTTTTTATACCTGTGGAATAGATATTCGTCTGGGTCGGATTTCAAATCTAAGATATACATACGGGAAAACCAAAGAGACTCACGGGAAGCTAGGGAGAAGATTGCAGTCATGTTTTATCCAAATGCCAAATATCGCTTTGAAATTTAATGATTTTTTTCATGAATTTCAAGATCAAAAGATTTCGAATCTAGCAATCAAGGCACTGTACAATAAAAAAACTTAATAAGGGTTAAATGAATTTTTTATGGTTTATAATTAGAATCTTTTTTTATTTTCATGTTTTTCAAAGGATAATGGCTTCTTGGTGAGTGGATGATGGATCGTTAGATCGGGATGGTTATGGGTTACAAATCGTCGTGTTTCGGGGTAATAGTGTTTGTGGTGCAGACGTCCAGCTGTTTATTGAACAAGGCTATCGAAATAGCGGTAAGTCGGGGGCGGTTGAGCAAACTGAGATTGGCAAGCCTCGAAATTAATAGACATTGTGAAAACTTCATTTTAATATTTAAAATATGTGCATTCTAAATATTAACGCCATTATTGTAGGGTGGAAATAACATAGGTTTCACGCAAGATTTTTTTTTAAAAACTTTCGAGAGCTATTTTAGTTGTGGAGAGGGGATTTGAAGCGTTGGCTAATTTCAACCCTCCGGGACGAGTAAGCGATTGAAGGAAAGATTATTTTGAGCTGGAGGAGGAGACGCTTTCGGTTGCCCTAATTATTCCAAGTCACCCTGTTACGAATCAATAACCACCACAAAGCAGCTTTAATTACTTTGACCACCCCACCCCAATCTCTTTTCGAACAGCGCCATCCGAACGATTTGCTTAAAGAGAGCCTCCTTCATCCTCTTATCGTCCGCGCTCCTTCTTCGTCATTATGTTCCGAGACCATTCAGTTTTTTTTAAAAAAAGTTCTGAGCACTGAGTTAGGAAAGTCAATTGAGTTTTACTTCCTTTTTAATTCGAGCAATCAACGTTATCAAAACAAATTTATTGTGATACCCTCTATGTTATTTGTACAGATCCTTCTTCATATTTCGAACGCATCGTTTTTCACTCAACCTTTACTTCATTATTTGTTATTTATATTTCTATTATTCAAAGGGTAAATCGATAACTAATTATTTTCTTACAAATTAAAATACCACAGGAAGAATTACTTAGTTCAAAGGACGATCGACGGATCAAGTATTTTTCCGTTTAATTTTTAAATAATAATTTAAATCTTTCGTCCGGGTGAGTTTTCACGGATTGCATTCCACGCGATGAAGCATGTAAAATTTGATATTAAAGGTTTAAATGTTAATAATCGATTTTATTCCGCTACAATGATTTCATTACGAACAACATAATCCGCACAAAATAAGGCTCAACCGTAGCTAACGAGAATACCGTTGTCCTTAATCCACAATACGGTTATAATGCCCAGGAAAAAAATTCTAATTTTTGTGTATTTATTATTCTTTTGTCCGGGGTCTAGATCAATAGTAGGTGATTAATTGCTCCCAGGGAACATATGGAACCATTCGAGTGCTGCTTTCAAGCTTCGCACACACAGAGTTGTGAATGACGATGTTAAATTACCTCTATAGCAAACCCACAAAGCACAATCTTGTTTAATTGCCTCTCGCAATTAATTATGGTTTCGATAACACATTTATTAGATCTTTTATGACAATCAGATCAGGAGAAGGAAACGGATTTATTTTTTTCTTTTCGAAACTTTTTATTTGGTCAATGTTTAGAAAAGTGTCTTGAAAATAGAGAGGGAAGAAGTTGTCAGACAAAGAAAACTGGAGAACTTAATTCACTTTGGAGTTCGAGTAAAAGAGATCATTTAGTAAGTAGCTACAGGGTCAATCGGATGGAAAAACCCTTCTTCACCTGTGTTCTGTGCTAATTTCAAATTCCTTCCTGATCGGGAAAAGTATAAAAGGAGTTATCAAGTTCCTATTTCGACCATGGAGGTGAATAAACTGGAATGATTGCTGGGAGTGAAGTAGGGAAAAAAGGTTGCATCGGCCTGGGACCGTCTGGCTTCACTTTTTCGACGATAGGCTCCATCCAGTTTATTCTTACCTCCATGATTTCACCATAATCGCCGGTTACGGGTTAGTAATCTAACAGTTGATTATTGGTATTATGGACTTGATGAACATTGGGACTATTTCCTGGTTAGTGAAGAATCGAAGTTTAATCCTCTAATTCTAATCATCCGATTAGCATAATTACAATTAATGATATATTAATGTAAGGCTATATGATTACTGTGGTCGACATGTTCTGATGGAATTTTTCAATTCGCTTTTTTATGTCGAGTACGAAAGGAAAGATTGATTACCTTCATAAGTCGAATACAAGCGGGAGTTTTCTAAATATATGGGGTGAGCTATTTTTACAATTTCCCATGTGTAGAGGAGTCAGGAGTATAGGTTTAACATATACGTTTACATTGTAAGTTTTTATACATCAAGATTTAAATAAGATTGATTGTTACGTGTCAAAGATTTTTCGGGTTGAACTTTTTTAGACAAATTTTTTTGTCGTATAAAGATTTTGATGACTGAGGAACCATGGCCATCTTGTCGGGATGATAAGGTGAGGATGATTGGACCAGAAGTAAAAGGAGAAGAGCCCTGACGCGGGAAGTGGGTTTTTCAAGGATTTTACACGTCCTTATCCGATGCTCACGTGGGCACCTCATTGCGTCGAGACAGAAACCCGCCAACGAGCCGACCCTACTCAAAATTGAATCTCATTAGCTCTAGCAGGCGACCACTTGTGAATAATATCCTCGGATACTAGATTGCTCCCGACACTTCCAGAGGAACCCATTGAAAATTAAATTCCATCAACTTCCTTCTCTATCACACCAATTGAAATATACTAAATTAATAGAAAATTGATCTATATGGCTTCTTTAGTGGGATCGGAGTTGATAACGATAAAAAACTCTTTTTCTTTAAAACCTAAGATTTCTAAGGAGGTTATTATTATAATCCTTT
>JACGAQ010001485.1:0-58762 GCA_014119065.1 Orius insidiosus | reverse complement strand
AAAAATTTTAAAAAATCTAAACTTGACCTACTTTAAGAAAGAAATAGGTAACACCTTTGACGTCATTGTTTTAATTATGAAAATGCTAATAAAAAGCAATAAAGCAATAAAAAGCAACCCCTAGGCTTAATGATAACTTGTTGAAAATTGAGCTCCACTCCATTTCTTGCCTCCCATGAACTGATTTCAAGTGTGAATGCGGTTTGTGGAGGGTTTTCTGTTATTTCCAAGGCGTTCATAAAAAAATAAAAAATTATTTCTCAAAAATAAAAAATAGTCAATAACTTCTCTATGAGATAGTTAAAAAATTTAAAATAAATAATTGTCAAAATAATTAAACAATTGAAAAATTCATACATGCACCATCGGCCGGACGGAACCACAAAGTTGATCAATTTGACCCTCCGGGGTCAGGATGACCCTTTGCCAAAAATTCGACGTGGAAGGTATCACAATAACTTCTTTAAGGAAGTTCAAAAATTCACACATACAATAGTAGGCACATTTTTAAAGGAGGGAACTTGACCAGATTCCGTCTTCCAAAAGCGAGAATTGGGCGCAACAACCTTGAACCCAGCGGCACAAAAATAAAATACAAAAAAGAAGAAAGAAAAAAAACTCAGAAGAAGAAAAGAAAAAAGAAGTCGCGTTCAGTTATGGCCGATTAGGATGGCAAAACCACCCAGGAGCTCTCCCCATTTTTATTTTCTCTCAAAAAAATATATTATAAAAAAAAATCTACCTTCATAAAGAGCAAGATAAAAAGGGAATACTTTTATACAAAAATTTATTTCTCAAATAAAAAAATGAGAGAAGAAAAAATAATGGTTCCATTTTATATAAAGAGAGACATTTTATAAAAATATTATTTAAGTAATAAACGCGTTATAAAAGTAATAAACGTTCCAGTTGCGCCAATAAAATAAGAATTCTCTCAGGAGGACAGACAGCGGGAGGAGCTCGGGAGCTCCCGATCCCAGGGTCGTCCTTCGAAAAACCAACGCGTTTCAAATCTTTTTTTTTTTTTACCATCTTGAATAAAATTCTTACTTTCAGTTCCGTTGGTATTAATTGTTGTAGTTTCTGCTGTTGTAGTTGGGGCGGGCGTAGTTGTTATTTCTTCGTTCTCTCCGAAATTGGTACATATCAGACTGGAAAAAATGGTTTTAATTAATCGAGTTTCGGAACATTATAAATTCATCTTAATTTAGAAAATTGTTTAAGGGGAAAAAAAGGAAAAGACCTAATTTTTAAAAACTAATTTCAAGGAAGGAGCTCTCGATAAAAACCTAATTATAACGTTCGGGAGGATTAACGTTTTAACTTCTTTAAAGAATTATTGTGATACCCTCGACGTCGGGTTTTTGGGGAAGGGTCTTCCAGACCCCGTAGGGTCAATTCGAATATTGATCTTTACCGATCTCAACTTTGTCTGTGGTGCCGGCCGGCCGTAGCATTTTTTTCCGGAACACTTTATTTATAAAGTTGTATGCACAAAATTATGTAACATTTAAAAACGTCTTATAACAAATTGTAAGTTTATTATTTTTTTTTTAACTATACAAATAAATAATTACTTTTATGTAGGTACAATGGAGAGGGTCATTAATTATTTTTTCACGCACTCGTGCTTACGACTGATTCCGTCTTTACGGCCGGGTTTCGGACTTTTTGGCCGTTTCATGTTCAATGGGTGTAAAATTGAAGTTTTGCAGATTTCTTATTTTTGAATTATGATTTAAAGTAATAATAGGTTTGTTCCAACCGTAGTTTGAAACTGGAGCATGCGCAGTTCGCACGTCAGAAGATTTCAGATTCGACAGACGATGTGGAAGACGTCACATATGCCGCTAAATCCTTCTGCGCATGCTCCAGGAGTTTCAGACTGCGGTTGGAACGAAGCTATTTGTGTAAAAAGGTCGAGAAAAATTTTTTCCCGATATAATTCGTAAAAAAAAAGTTGTGATGAGGAAATTGGGGACGCCTGGTCACGCAGGCCACGGGAGGAACTTCCTAAGTAGGGGAAAGTAACAATTTTTCATCCCTCGAAAATATTGTTCGATATCAAGGTAGAAATAAAATTCTTCGCTTAGCCAGGCCACACTGAACGGGCGAGAACACCCCGAATTTACCCTACTTTCGAAGAAAACGCAAAAATGTAGCAAATTTAGGTTTCCCAAAAACCGATAAAACGAGCAAAAGTTTAGTAAAGTTAATGTTTTCAGGTTACAAAAACCTAGAAAAACAAGAAAAAATGTAGTAAATTGGGGTTTTCAAGTCTATAAGCTGAGGAAAAAGATCAAAAATGTTGTTCAAATTGGGTTTTTATGCCGAAAACTGCTTACAATCTGGTTAAAACGGTTTCTCTGTGCCGAAAAACAGAGAAAACGAGCAAAAATATGTGGTTTCAACGCCGAAAAACCAAGGAATATCCCCGAGAATCGAGTAAACAACTGAGAAACAACTGGAAGACCCTTCCCCAAAATCCGACGTGGAGGGTATCACAATAACTTCTTATGGAAGTTAAAATGGGTAAGAAGGTGATTTTAGGAACTGACTATACAGGTCTTCTTGGTGGCAAAACATAGAAAATCAACAAAAATGTATTGATGGCACTTAATCCGCTATGTACTGCTAAGCCAGGATTATCCGGACGAAAAGAAGATAAGCCGGATTAAAATATTTAAACTTGTATTTATTATTATCTTTGTTCCATAGTTTGAAACTGGTTTAAAACTATTGGAGCATGCGCAGATGAACGTCATTTGACTTCATATTTGTCGGACAAACGATTCCTACGTAGTTTTGACGTCCAAATCCTTCTGCGCATGCTCCAAGAGTTTCAAACCAGTTTCAAACAGCGGTTGGAACAAATCTATTATCATCTTTTGTAGGTGTTTCTATTTGGTCAAAACAAAATTGACCTCTCAGAAACGGAAAAATTTAAAAAACCACTTACTTCATGAGTATTGAGAATGCGAAGAACGCCCGCCAAAAGTTCATGACAATTTTGCTCGGAAAATTTCCTTTTTGAAAAGATTCTTTATGGCCGTGATTTTTGATGTTATTCTTGAAGTTTTAATCGCGATCCTTCATCCTCATACGAGTAACGCACAACTGCCAACAAACGCGGACTCTTCTTCCAACAGTCCTTCACGCTCTCATTCTTTTAATATCTTTTACCCACCGCCCAAGCCACCTCCTTCGGACTGAAAAGTTCTAATTATTATTATTTTTTTCTTCCTTAATTATTTTGTGCGTATGTGCACATCTTTGTACGATTTCGGGATATCAAACGGCACTTCTTTGATTCGAAATCACTTCAACTTTTAACCTCAATTTCAGGAGGGGGAAGTATAACAGAGGGGAAGTACAACAGAGGGGAAGTCTAAAGGAGGGGAAGTATAACGGGGGGAAGTATAACGGAGGTGGAAGTACAGAAAATTTGGTGAAAATCTGGTGGAAACCGGTTCAAAACTGTGGCCGTGAAGTGTTCCGGAAAAAAATGCTACGGCCGGCCGGCACCACCGACAAAGTTGAGATCGGTGAAGATCAATTTTCGATATGATCCTCCGGGGTCTGGAAAACCCGACGTCGAGGGTATCACAATAACTTCTTTATGGAATTTAAGTTAAAACAGCCCGCCTCGCAAAAACCCTTCTACAGCAGCCAGAAAAAGTCTCCGATGTACACTGTAAGAAAGAGGATAGATGAAGCGCCCATGCTACCGTTTTCAAAGCTCCCCTTGGTGTTGTCGCAAACGTTTTGCTGAAAAACGCAAATCGAAATTGAGCCGTTTCCCAGGGATACAGCATGCTTAAGGTAAAAAGCTCAAAAATTTTTAAAATATTTCATTTCCCATGTCAAAATACAACAATAACTTCTTTAAGGAAGTCAAAATGTGATGGCCAACGCAAATTTTTTCATTCAAACAATTGTGGCTTTGTTCCAACAACAGTTTGAAACTCCTGGAGCATGCGCTGAAGGATTTGGACGTCAAATTAGACGTCCTTCAAATCGTTTGTCCGTCAAATATGACATCCAAATCCTTCTGCGCATGCTCCAGGAGTATCAAAACAGTTTTCAAACTGCGGTTTGAACAAAGCTAATTTTTTTCCAAAAACACAGGAAACGTAAACCCCACGGAAACGAGACGCCGGCTAGTCTATGAATTAAATTCCCCGTCCGCTATCCGGGCTGACGACGCCTCCCCCACCCCGACTTGAAAATACGCGGCGTCCCCAAGAGTCGGTCAATCAAGAGCGAACAGTCTTTTACCGGGCTTTGTTCAGTGTAGCCACTTCCACCAACCTACAACCCACAATCAAGTTGGTACCACTCATAATATTATTTTATCAATTTTAATAATAATTAATACTATTTATAAAATTTTTTTTTATTGTGTATTGATTAGTAATTTTTAAATACAACAGGGACTTCATAAAATCCTTTTTAAATCAATAATAGGTACATATTTTGAATTTTTTAAAAATAAATTATTAATTAAAAAAATTTAATTTAATCTAAAAAATTTAAATTGATTATTTTTATCTGATAAAAATAATGTTTTAATATATTTTAAATTATTTGTATCGCTAATTTAATAAGGAAATTTGTATTTTTTTTTAGAACAAAAAGTTTAAAAATAATATTCAGAGTTCATTATGCATCTAGGTTTCTTCCACGAAAAATTCGATGGTGTAGGAAGGTCTCGTGGGACGGCCAAGGTTATCATCACAATGAATGGTCTTCGAAAAAAATACAAAAATGCTTTTTTTTTCTTCTTTTTTTGTCCCATCAGTCGTGACTCTTTAAAATGACATTAATTCCAGACAAGAATTCCGTTTCAGCCGTTAATTGAGGACACGAGCGTTTTAAAAGGTTCAAGGGAGGGTTAATGAGATGCGGCGGCTAATGAATGAAGATTAATTAACTTTTCAAAATTCGCGGGGGAAGAAAATAAGAAGATGGGACCCATAGGTTTGCATAACACCCGAAGAAATCGGGCTTTCTGGGCCAAAAACCGATAAAAAAAGCCTTCCTAAAAAGGAATTAAAGTACTGGTTTGAAGAGCTTCTAACGAAAACTTCCTTAAGGAGGGGGAAGAATAACGGAGGGGGAAGTATAAGGGAGGGGGAAGTATAAGGGAGGGGAAGTATAAGGAAGGGGAAGTATAAGGCATAGGAAGTATAACGGAGGGGGAAATTTTTAAAAAAATTTCTAATATTTTTTGAAAATTTTTCTAAGTTTTCTTTTTCAAATTTGCGCTTTTTAACTTTTTTTTCCGAAAAATTTTTTATTTACATTTTAATTTTTATTGCGTCTGTATTCCGCAAGAAGTTAATTTTACTATCAAACAATTAACCAATAATAGAGGAAGAAATGACTGTGATAACGGGTATCTCGCGACGCGTTTCGGCTATTTTAAAAATTTTTAAGTAATTTAATTTTTTCGAAAAATTATTCAAGTATCAAGGTAGAAATAATGGAATTTTCGCGCAAGAGAGGTCCCTCTCGTAAGGCGTGGAAGTATGAAATTTCTCCCTACTAAAATGATAATTAATGTTAAAAAAAAATGTTAATTTTTTTACACCAAAAATTCTTTAAAAATACAAGGAGTAATTGGTAAAAATTTTGTAAAAATCGGACCAACGGTTCGGCCGCAGCGAATTTTTTAAAATTTCAAACAGACATATCTCCGCCATTTTTTCGAAATTCAAAAATCGCCCTCGTTACATTCTTCTTCACCGACTAAAGAAAATTTGGTGAAAATCGGTTGAAAACTGTGACCTAAAGTGTTCCGGAAAAAATGCTACGGCCGGCCGGCACCACAGACAAAGTTGAGATCGGTAAAGACCAATATTCGATTTGACCCTCCGGGGTCTGGAAGACCCTTCCCCAAAAACCCGACGTCGAGGGTATCACAATAACTTCTTTTTTGAGAAATGATTTCTTGACACCTGGTTTCCCCATGCTAAAAACCTCTTTCATTTTTAAAAATTCAACTAAAATAATCTCTGATTTTCTCGAAAATCAGACTTGGAGAGTAATTTAATAACTTCTTTTTTAGAAAATATTTCAATGCGTCTGGGTTCTATTAAAAGCACAACCTTCACGCCACAAATTGGCTTTCGTAACCGACCGATAATTTAAAGTGATAATCGTTTTCTGCTTCACAAACATAGAAACCTTAAATATTCAAACTTTTTATTAGAAATTCGTGTTTACTGCTTTTGTCAATTTGAAGTTAGCTGAGCTATATTTCAGGCCCCTAGACAATGCCTCTATTCACATGTCATCTTCAAAATAGTCGGTAATTAATTGCCGTTTTTCTTTTGTCTTTTTCCTCGTGCCAATCGATTTCGTACTCCCGAGTTTCTTTTTAGAACTTCGCAATCTGGTCGATCTAAATCGCCTTTCGTGATTTGAGGCCTAACGTGTCCAGAAAAGGGCAGCTCGGAAAACACGAGGAGAATAATGAGTCGTCTTAAAATAGCGGCTACTTTTAAACGACGACCTAATTAGAGGAGGGAGCGTGTTCTATCGTTTTGAGGTATTTGATGACCTTTTAAGTTGATAACGATGATTGGAGAAGGGCTCGTGGCGCCGAAATGCCTACATCAATACTTTTGGCCTAGAAAGCATTTCATAGGAACCGAGCCTATAAATCGATTCCCGGAAGAAAAAGATGATCACGCGAAAAACTAATTGACGAACTAAAACGAAAGATTCTCAAGTTACCGGTTTTGGAGTTACGAGCCGTCAATAAATATTTTGACTTCCTTAAAGAAATTATTGTGATACCCTCCACGTCGGGTTTTTGGGGAATGGTCTTCCAGACCCTGGAGCGTCAAATCGAATATTGATCTCCGTTATACTTCCCCTGCCTTATACTTCTCCTGCCTTATACTTCCGCTGTCTAATACTACCCCCTCCGTTATACTTCCCCTGCCTTATACTTCTCCTGCCTTATACTACCCCTCCGTTATACTTCCCCTGCCTTATACTTCCCCTCCGTTATACTTCCCCTGCCTTATACTTCCCCTCCGTATACTTCCCCTTCCTTATACTTCCCCCTCCGTTATACTTCCCCTTCTCATACTTCCCCCTCCGTTATACTTCCTCTGCCTTATGCTTCCCCTCCGTTATACTTCCCCTGCCTTATACTTCTCCTCCGTTATACTTCCCCTCCTATATTTTTACTCTTCTTTAAGGAATTTCCGTTGGAAGCTCTTCAAACAAGTACTTTTGCTCCTGTGTGGTTTTAGACATCAAATAACTCGAAAACCACTATTCCTAGCAAGATTATCAATAAGTACAAAATCATTCTTATTACAATATCCTATAGAAAATGACTTAAACTTTTTTTTATAGAACAAATACTTTAGGAGATATGGTCTAAAATCCCTAGAAAATAAGATTTTCAAGGAATCTACACGTTAGAACGTTTCAAGCTCACTCTTGAAAGGTATCAATCAGACGGAGTCCATACTTGGCTCATTTTAAATTTGATAACATTTAAAAGCCTTTCGTCAGGATCTATTACACTTTTTTTCAAAAATTAATTTTGAAAATCTTTTATTGGTAAAATGTCACTTTTTGACGGTAACTCCAAAACCGTTCACTTTAGAGAGGTTGTGTACTAAATACTTTTTGTTGAGATTTTAATGTAGATTATTTTTGAACTTATTATACTTTGCTCGAAAACTCATACTTTTCGAGATATTTGATAAAATCTGCTTTTTGGCTTTTCTCCGCCAAACTCACGGCGCGAACTGACTTTTTATTATTCAACATTTTGGCGTTATATAGATTTTTTCTCCCTAAATTGAATAGTTCGGCCCTTTTTCTACTTCATTGCACAGGTGGAAATGACTTAGCAAAATGTTTAAACCAGCCGTTTATCTCATGATATTTATGCACACTCAAAATTCTTTGAGTTTGTTAGTCCTTCGTCCGAAATAGCTCCCGTTTTGTACACAAATCCTCAATTTAAATTGTTAGGAAAATGAGATTTCGAAGGCCGTGTTTATTGATTTTTAACCCGAAAGTAAGGAATGATCGGTATTCCTAAAAGGGGAAAAAATGAAAAATGTTTTGAAGGCCGTTTCCCTAAATACCTTCACGCCCCGAAAAACCATCAAGTGAAAGAGAAAAAAATTTTTAATTCTATTCAGCCTTAAAAAATGTCTCCAAGTTATGCAACAATAAGTGAAAAAAACTAATTTGTTAGTCAAATGTTTGTTATTTTTCATTCTAGTTTTCAATGAATGGAACAATGCCTTTAATAGTTCCGCTGTTATTAGAATTTCACAGAACTCGAAAATTGACTTCAATGAAATCATCTCCGCCTCTCAGACTACACTTTTTTAATGTTGATATTATGACTATTTATAGTAAATTGAGATAATTATGAAAGAAAAGAGTGAAAAAGTACTAGTTTGAAGAGATTCCAACGAAAACTTCCTAAAGAGAAGTAAAAATATAGGAGGGGAAGTATTAAAGAGGGGATGTACAACAGAGGAGGGGAAGTATAACGGAGGCGGAAGTATAACAGAGGGGAAGTAGAACGGAGAAAAAATTTATTTTTCAAAAAAGTTATTTCATTTTTTTTTTTGAAAAATTTTCCGAGTTTTTTTTTTTCAAAGCGTTTTTTTTAACGAAAAATTTTCTAATTTTTTTTTTGAAAATTTTTTGAAGTATCAAGATAGAAATAATGGGATTTTTGCCCAAGAGAGGTCCCTCTCGTAAGGCGTGGAAGTATTGAATTTTTCCCTACTAAAATAATAATTACATATTTTTAAAAAATGATAATTTTTTTTCACCAAAAATTCGTAAAAAATTAAGGAGTAATTGGTGAAAATTGGTTGAAAACTGTGGGCGTAAAGAGTTCCGGAAAAAAATGCTACAGACTGCCGGCCGGCAGTACAGACAAAGTTGAGATCGGTAAAGACCCATATTCGATTTGACCCTCCGGGATCTGGAAGAACCTTCCCCAAAAACCCGACGTCGTGGGTATCACAATAACTTCAAGAAAGTTAAAAAGTTAGGCCCCGAGTGAGATTCGAACCTACGTCCTTTAGGTTTTGCTCAATACACTGAAGACACACCTACAATAAGACTTTCACAGCTAAGTTAGTAGAGTGTTGAAATGAATCCCAAATGTTGTAGGTTCGAATCCCACCGGAGGCCTAAATTTTTTTTTGCTAGTCTTTTCCTGCTCTGATTTTCTCAGCATACAATAATTTTTTTCCCACTTGAAAATTGTATTTTTAAATGGTTTACAAACTCAAAACGTCGCTTTCCAGCCCTCGTACTTTCTCCAAATGTTTACAATCCTTGAATGCCTTATCAACCGATAAGATAAAAAAATAATTAATAATTTCTCGTATAAATTTTTTGAAATGAACTTTAAAAAGTAAAAATGTTATTTGAGTGGATTATTTTTGGGTTCGCGTGGACAAAAAATTGGTATTTGTGTCGGCGTCGTCGTTTTTTATAGGAGGCCATCTGGCTTGACGTGACTTCTGTTTTATTTTGATTTGTTGTTAGTATCGATCTTCTTCCCGGAATAGGGCATCAATCGGGACTAACTCGTCAGCCTCTCCATTCCGAGAATCTGGGAAGGGGAGGAGGAAAAAACACTGCCATCTCGATTTTTCATTAATTTTTGTTTTTGTTCTAAGATGTCATTTATAAAAATATTCCTTTTCGAATAAATGAGGTAGTGGTGGGGAAGGTGACTTTTTAAAGTAACTTTGTGCCCTAAATTTAGCGGAGAAGGGTGTTAAAAGCATTTTTTATTAAATATCTCGAAAACTAAGAGGTTTAGCGCAAAACATAGTAAGTACAAAAATAATCTACATTAAATTTTAACCAAAAGTATTAGTACATAACCCGGCTAAAGTTATTGGTTTCGGAGTTACGATCTATTACCTGTTTTGAGTTGGTTTTTGGAAAAAACATCTACAAACATTTTCTCTAGAAATTGGTAGAACCAATAGTTTTCGAGTTATTTATGATAAGTCTAAAATTCAAATGCTCAAAATATGAACTATTGAATAAAAAAGTGTGATATGGGCGGTGGGATTTGATTTTGCGCGGCGCTGTTTGTTGATGCTCCCTTCTTCGGACTAATGACGGCCGAAGTGGGGAGGAACACTAGGAAACTACAAAAAACAAACTTAACTTTTGATTAGGATGCTAGGAAACGACAGGAGCTCTCTTTCCAAACGGGCACCTCCCCCTTCGCAACTATTCCACTCCCCTCGGAAACGCACAACCAAAGCCCTCTACCGGCGAAAACTCTGAACCTACAACGCTCACAATTCCCCGACAGAATGAGCTTATGTTGCCGCTGTAATCATTCTGTAGATTTCATTACGAATATAAAATAATTTGCATATTTGAAGTCATTTATTCATTAAACAAGCTACCAAAAACTACGCTGGGTACAGCGTAGGGCATAATCTAAATCATATTGTTTTGGATTATGATTGGATATGATTATGATTACAAACGTGGGCCAAGAGGGCCCGTTATACTTCCCCTCCTTTATACATTCTCCTCCTATATAATTCCCCTCATTTATACTTCCCCCTCCGTTATACATGCCCTCCCTGATACTTCCTCTATAATACTTCCTATTTAATACTTCCCCCTCCGTTATACTTCCTTCCCCTCTTAAATACTTCCCCCTTAAGATTGTAATCGTAATCATATTTTATTTTAATCGTATTTTTTTAAAATCGTTATATTGAAAAAAATCGTTTACTACATCAACGGGAAGATGTTTCGTTTCTTTTTCGTTAGATGTCGCCCAGGTCTTAAAAACCTAATTTTTTTTTCAATCTTCTAACTACTAATTAACATTTCGACGAAAGTGATATTACATAGTTTAAAAGACGCAAATAATTTTTTTTTATTATTCAAAACAATTTATGGGGGTCATTAAATTTTAATTGTTATGCCATTTAACTCCGAGAAAATCTACGTTTTTTTTTTAAAATAATAAACTACCTATTAAAATATATAATTATTTTATCGCCCCCATTTCCCGGAATTTAAGATTATGGAAATGTAATAAATGTTCAAAAATAAAAGAACGCCGCGTACGTTAAATTTGTCACGTATGACTTCGAAGGCTATTTTGCACACAAATCAAAGGAGCGATTAAAATTTTTGCATAATAGGATTTTTATTTTTTTGACACATTTTAACTTTCTCAAAGATATGATATTGTAATACACTCTATGGTTAAAGGGCTCGACTGCTTATTGGAAGGTCCTGGGTTCCCCTGTTCACCCTAATTAACTTCCTTATAGAAGATATTGTGATACCATACTTAAAAATTTTTCGAAAACAAAAAAACTTCCCCCTCCGTTATACTCCTCCTCCTTTGTACTTCCCCCTCGATTATACTTCCCCAACCGTTATACTTTCATTCCATTATACTTCCCCTCCTTTGTACTTCCCCAACCGTTATACTTTCATTCCATTATACTTCCCCTCCTTTGTACTTCCCCAACCGTTATACTTCATTCCATACTTCCCCTCCGATACTTCCCCCTCCTACATTTTTCCTTCTCTTTAAGGAAGTTTCCGTCGGGGCCTGCTCCGGATTTGTACTTTTTCTCCCTCATGAATAAATCCGTTATACTTCCCCTTCGGTTATACTTCCTCCTCCTTTGTACTTACCCCTCGGTTATACTTCCCAACCGTTATAATTTCCCTCCATTATACTTCCCCCTCCTTCATACTTCCCCCTCCTTCATACTTCCACTCCTATATTGTTCCTTCTCTTTACGGAAGTTCCCGTGAAGCCGGCTCCAGATTTGTACTTTTTCTCTCTCTTGAATAAATCCGTTATACTTCCCCCTCGGTATTACTTCCTCCTCCTTTGTACTTCCCCCTCCGTTATACTTCCCCTCCTCCTTAGTACTCCGTTATACTTCCCCTTCTTTATACTTCCTCCTCCTATATTGTTCCTTCTCTTTAAGGAAGTTACCTTCGGGGCCAGCTCCAGATTTGTACTTTTTCTCCCTCTTGAATAAATCCGTTATACTTCCCCTTCCGTTATACTTCCTAATCCTTTGTACTTACCCCTCCGTTATACTGCCCCCTCCTATATTGTTCCTTCCCTTTACGGAAGTTCCCGTCGGGGCCAGCTCCAGATTTGTACTTTTTCTCCCTCTTGAATAAATCTGTTATACTTCCCCTTCGGTTATACTTCCCCTCCTTTATACTTCTTCCTCCTTTGCACTTCCCCCTCCGTTATACTTCCCCAACCTTTATGCTTCCCCTCCTTTATACTTACCCCTCCGTTATACTTCCCCTCCTTTATACTTCCCCCTCCGTTATACTTCCCCCCTCCTATATTGTTACTTCCCTTTAAGGAAGTTCCCGTCGGGGCTAGCTCCAGACTTGTACTTTTTCTCCCTCTTTAATAAATATTTAATTTTTTGATAAAATCACGCCATTTCTCTTTTTAAAACCTTGTATTTAGGAACTTCCAAGGAACTTAAATTGTTTTAATTATTAAGTTTATCAAATCCATTTAATACGAGGTTTTTAGGGGCGTTTCTGGCCTTTTTTGTTAATTTTAAAAAATTATCCGTTCTTTATTTAAATGTTGAAAATATATTATTAGCAAAAATAAAGATTAATAAACTTTTTTTTGTTTTTAGATTGCTGAAGGATATAGCAAAGAGAAGGTATGTAATTTTATTCAAGGGATAGTGGAGAGGGGTGAAAAAGGGGGATGAGATGAAATAGACCCGGGTGGAGGCTGTAGAGTGCAAGATCTTTCGTCGTGCTAGTTTCACCGGCTAGGAGAACATCCGCTCGCTGGAGCTCCATCTCCATAGTGCACGCTGCACATCCCCCCGTCCACGCCTCAATATGTCCAGAATACATTTTAAACAAAAGAAACATTAAGAGATTTTTATTGTCTATTCATTAAAATTAATCGCGCTTATAAGTAGATATACATAAGTTGTTTTATTTAAGTCGGCAATTTTAATAGAAGGATCTAATTCCAAGGCCCTAAACCTGACTTAGCGAAATGAGGACATCATATCAAAAGGAGCTATATTGGCATTTTTCTTCCAATTAAAGCATCTTGAAAATTAAACAATGGCTTAAAATCTGTCCATTTATTATGTCAGAATTTAAAATTATATTCAACGGAAATTTAAAATGGGGAAAGTATTTTTTGACAGCGTTCTGCTAAGTTTTGATGGCCAAACTTGGTTTTTGTCAAATATCTCGAAAACTGCGAGGTTTAACGCAAACAACAGTTAATACAAAAATAATCTTAAATAAATTTACTACAAAAGTATTTTGCACAAAATTTTGCTAAAGTGAACGGTTTTGGAGTTACGGAAGCGTTTTTATGACATTTTGTTCATATCAAAAAAATATCTTTCTCTTTATCGATCTCAACTTTGTATGTGGTTCCGGCCGGCCGTCCAGCCACTATTTTTTTTGGATAGTTTGGAAATGGAAGTGAGTTAGGAATTTTGGGTTCAATGGAAATTTAAAATGGGGAAAGTTTTTTTGACAACGTTCTGCAAAGTTTTGGTGGCCAAACTCGGTTTTTGTCAAATATCTCGAAAACTGCGAGGTTTAACGCAAACAACAGTTAATACAAAATTAATCCTAATTAAATTTACTACAAAAAGTATTTTGCACAAAATCTTGCTAAAGTGAACGGTTTTGGAGTTACGGATGCGTTTTTACGACATTTTTGACATATCAAAATATATCTTTCTCTCTATGGATCTCAACTTTGTATGTGGTTCCGGCCGGCCGTCCAGCCATTGGGTTAGTTAGGAAATTGAGGTTGATGATGAAATGAAGGGGCCATAAAGTCGCCCGTGTTTTCTCCCTTCGACTTGTGGATTTTTAGAGGGCGGCTCTATTAAGACGCGCGGACGTTCAAATAGAAAACCCGGAGTTCCTCTCCCTCCGGAAATGAATCGGATTCCGCGGCGTGAAAGTTGTACGCGACGCGCGAGGCCCCGGCCGCCCCCCAGTTTTTTCAATGTAAACAACTTGCGAGCCTCCCATATGCACTCGAGGATTGCGTAAGATAAAAATATCATGAAAGACCTAGTTCCATATTTTTCTGTAAAAAAAACGTTGTTTTCTGATATCACAAGACAGTCATTAGCTTTGTTCCAACCGCAGTTTGAACCTCCTGGAGTATGCGCAGAAGGACGTAGTCGTCAAATCTGACGTCGCTCAAATCGTTTGTCCGTCAAATCTGACGTGCAAATCCTTCTGCGCATGCTCCAGGAGTTTCAAACCAGTTTCAAACTGCGGTTGGAACAAAGCTATTATCTCGCTAGGACCACTGTTTTTAACTTCTTTAAAGATGACCCCGGAGGTGATCCTCGTGATAATCGAATATTGATCTTTACCGATCTC
This sequence comes from Orius insidiosus, assembly GCA_014119065.1. Classification (NCBI taxonomy): domain Eukaryota; kingdom Metazoa; phylum Arthropoda; class Insecta; order Hemiptera; family Anthocoridae; genus Orius; species Orius insidiosus. The sequence continues at coordinate 44,332 of JACGAQ010001485.1, read as the reverse complement.
AACTTTGTCTGTGGTGCCGGCCGGCCGTCCGTCCGTTGCATTTTTCCGGAACTCTTCACGGCCACAGTTTTCAACCGATTTTCAACAGATTTTCACCAAATTTTCTTTAGTCGTGAACAAGAAATTAACGAGGGCGATTTTTGAATTTAAACAAAAATGGCGGAGATTCGCTGAAAAAATTCGCTGCGTCCAAACCGTTGGTCCGATTTTCATCAAATTTTCACCAATTACTCCGTATATTTCTTAAGAATTTTTGGTGTAAAAAAAATTATCATTTTAATAGGGAGAAATTTCATACTTCCACGCCTTATGAGAGGGACCTTTCATGGGCAAAATACCCATTATTTCTACCTTGACACTAAGAAAAATTTTCGAAAAAAAAAAGACTTAGAAAATTTTTCAGAAAAAAAAGCGCCAATTTAAAAAAAAAAATAATGACCCTGCGGTAGCAGGGACTAAAAGGTAGATTTCTTTTCATGATTAAAATTAAAATGTATAAACACAAAATATATAATTATGTTATAAAAATGATGATATAAGAAAAATTGCGCCACTGAGCCCCTAGAAAAACATCTGATAATTTTATTAATAAAATATTTAATAATTTCCCGGTATAAATTCAAATTTTTTTTAAAGTTTAGCTAGTTCAATATTTTGCGCCTGGCTCGTCCAAACCTGCTTTAATTAATTTTTTACACGCCCTCGCAGAGGTCTTAAAGTTTTTTTTTGCAAAAGGACTAGGATTTCAATAGAAAATGCCAATTTTGTCTTTTAAGCCCTAAGTAAAGTAGGTGAATCGCTGGTCCGATTTCAGCCATTAACGAACTCGTCCGAGCTATTGAGATAAAAACTCTAAATACCGGATATCGTCACTCTCACATTAAAATTGCTCCAGTTATCGTGCTATATATACATATGTATATATAAACTTGGTACATTACAATAGGTAGATTTTTGAAGAAAAGAAATCTACCTAAAAGCTGGAAAATTTAAAAAAAAAGTTGGAAAATTAAAAAAAAAAAATTTTCGGCCAAAAACACTAAAAAAAAGTTGGAAATTTTTCGAAAATAAAAACAAACAAAAAAACTTCCTACTCCGTTATACTTCCCCCTCCGTTGTACTTCCTTCCATTATACTTCCCCTCCATTATACTTCCCCTCTTTAATACTTCCCCCTCTTATATATTACTTCTCGTTAAGGAAGTTTTCGTCGGAAACTAGTACATTTCTTTGATCTTAAAATTCGTTGCCAAAGATTCTAATTTGAAATTTCACTTCCATTATACTTCCCCTCTTCAATACTTCCCCCTCTTATATTATTACTTCTCGTTAAGGAAGTTTTCGTTGGAAGCTTTTCAAACTAGCACTTTTCTTTGATCTTAAAATTCGTTTCCAAAGATTCTAATTTGAAATTTTTCTCTAATTGGCTTTTTCATCAAAAGCCTTTCTCTGAAGATTTTTTCGGTTATAAAATTTTGAAGTTGAACATAAAAATTTAAAACATTTTATTAAAATCCGTGATAAAATTAGCTTTTAAACGATATACGACATGACCTAGTCCGGAAAAGTGGAGGTCGAGTTAATTTCAAATTAAGAGTTTATTAAACCTCGTGTAACATTCAAAGAGCGAGAAACTAAGCGATGTTTTGAATTTCGAGTAGTCGAATGGGTCGAATTGACACCGAGGGCCAAAAGAATCGCTTTTTAGACTCTAAAAAAAGAGATAATGAGACAAAATTTTTTTAAATTTTTCCTTTCCCCAACAGCACCCTTCTTACAAAAAATTTCCAAGAAAGTAGGCTTAAAACATTTTATATTTAATATTTACGAAAATTATATTTATAATATATTACAATTTAAATAAAAGGTCAAATAAATATTTTTAAATTTAAATTATGTCTTATAAAACGTTTTAAAATTTATTTGCTTAAAAATTATACAAGGAAGTGGCGGAGAAGGAGGAAAAGAAGGAAATTATTAGTAAAAGAAAATATGAAGTGGGGTCGGTTTTGGACTTAGGCCCTTTTTGCACACTCGGGTCGAAAATAGGATCCGGATCCCAGGAATGAATAGGAGCTCTTTCGATCCTAACGCTCCCGCCTGCCAGGTGCCCCTCTTTTTCTTCCCCCACCGGATTCCTACGTTCCATCTACTAATAGCTCTGGTTTTAACTACCTATCTAATCTTTCTCTAATTATGTTTTTTTTATAAACAAAAAGATCATAAACGTTGATAGTTTAATAATCGACGACGCAGCCCTTCTATGAAGCGATTTGTATGTACACTATGAACATATTAAAAAAAACACGTTTTTCCGGACGTCAGAAGCTCCTATTCTAAAGTTATTAGTTGGACGGAGTCCATATTAGGCTCATTTTTAAGGGAACAGTATTTAGAAACTTTTCCATGCAGTTCGGATCTGCCATATTATATTTTTTGTTGGAGGGAGAAAGGTTCCAAAATAGGTTTTTTTATCAAATATCTCGAAAACTATGAGGTTTAGCGCAAAAACTACTAAGTACAAAAATAATCTAAATTAAATTGTCAACAAAAAATTTAAAGTGCATAACCTGGCTAAAGTTAACGGTTTCGGAGTTACAAAGCATCAAAAGTCACAGCCTTGGGTTTCATGGAAAAGGGCGGTTTTTATCAGTTTTTATTAAATATCTCCAAAACTATTAGCTTTAGCGATGAAAATATTAACTTAAAAATAATCTACATTAAATTTCCAACAAAAAGTGTTTTGCACTTAATCTTGCCAAAGTGAACAGTTTCGGATTACGGACCGTCAAAAAAAGACCTTGAACGTCAAAAAGTGAGGTGTGAGACAAATTTTGTAGCTGTTTTTAAAATTTGTTTTTTAAACAAAAAACAGGCGCTACAGTTAATAGTTTTGGTGATATTTAATAAACCGCATTTGACACCCCTTTTCCGTGAATCCAGAGGCTGTGACTTTTGATGCTTCATAACTCCGAAACTGTTAACTTTAGCCAGGTTATGTACTGAACAGTTTTTGTTGACAATTTAATTTAGATTATTTTTGTACTTAGTAGTTTTTACGCTAAACTTCATAGCTTTCGAGATATTTGATAAAAACCTATTTTAAATCTTTTCTCTCTCCAAGCTCTTAGTTGGAAATTTAATGTAGATCATTTTTGTAGTTAATAGTTTCTGCGCTAAAACTAATAGTTTTGGAGATATTTATTAAAAACTGATAAAACCGCCCTTTTCCGTGAAACTCAAGGCTGTGACTTTTGATGCTTTGTAACTCCGAAACTATTAATTTTAGCCAGGTTATGTATTAAGCAGTTTTGTTGACAATTCAATTTAAAATATTTTGTACTTAGTAGTTTTTGCGCTAAACCTCATAGTTTTTGAGATATTTGATAAAAACCTATTTTGAAATCTTTTCTCTATCCAAGCTTTGTTGGAAATTTAATGCAGATCATTTTTGTTGGTAATAGTTTTTGCGCTAAATCTAATAGTTTTGGAGATAATTAATAAAAACTGATAAAAACCGCTTTTTGTGAAACTCAAGGCTGTGACTTTTGATGCTTTGTAACTCCGAAATTGTCAACTTTAGCCAGGTTATGTACAAAACAGTTTTTGTTGAAAATTTAATTTAGATTATTTTTGTACTTAGTAGTTTTTGCTCTAAACCTCATAGTTTTTGAAATATTTGATAAAAACTATTTTGGAACATTTCTCCCTCCAAGCTCGACCAAACAGCTCAAATCGATCATAAAACATTCTGGCACTGTCAAAACGTTTCCATAAATTGAAAGGTTCGGTCTTTTTTGCTTAATTGCATCATCAGGCTTAAAAGAAAAAAAAAAATCTTATTCCGGAGCCCTAATAGTTGAAATAGTGCAAGTTAATTTTCCGTAGAAGTCTTTAAGGTAACGATTCAAATGACGTCATCGGAGTCGCCCCCGTCTTAAGTGTCTCGACCTGACATTTGAGTAAACTTCCATTCTTCTTCGAGATCCTCCTTTTAATTTCCAATTGAATGAATCAACTGTAAGTCACGGAGCCGCGGGTTATCCCGAAGTACTTACACACGCCCGTTCTCAAGAAGAGGCTTGGGTTTTTCTTAAGTGCGTTTTCTGAGCGAATTTCCAAAAGCGGTGAGCTCAAAGCGGTGGGACAATATTTTGATAATAAAGCGGCCTTTAGTCTTGAAATGCGTAGGTGGTATTGGTTTTCCTTCTGGGGAATCAATGCTGGTCCTACCGTAACATTTGAAATGTCCGAATGACTCTGCAAGTTACAATGTCCCCAATATCCTCGGGTTGGTCCCTCCGAACCGTTAACGGCCATAGGGGACCGGTTCGACTACCTTTCTCCGGGGCGGGAGAGACGCCTAGGTCGGAACGCTTACGGCGCGAGATCGCATTGCTTGCGCAACCGATCCAACTCATCAAACCCGACGCAACAGGTCCTCCGTGGTAGGCCTCTCGTACTTTTCCACACACGTGTCCTCAATGACTCAGCCTCTTTCAGCAGTGGGGGAATTCCACGTGGTTTCAGAATTTCTATCCCACCTGTTCTGAATTAATTATCATATGTTTGAGATTCCTCCGTAATCACACTGTATTAGAGTGCACAGAATTAATTGCCTCAAACTGCCATTGAGAGAGTGTCTTCCAGTCGTTCGGCTTCCATTTTGGAGTTCCGTTTGTCTGAAGTTTCGTTCGCTATTTTTTTAAGTCCCTGTTATGTTGGGATTTTTGAAAGGATTGGAGGCCTTGTACTCGATGTTGACATTGACTTAGTTTGAACAAGACGGGTGACCTACTCTTGTGTTTCGTATTCCGCTTCTTACGTCTACGGGTTGGGAAAGGAGTCGGAGGGGACTTTGATCTAGGCCAAAAGCTCCGGTCACAGAGCAAAACAAATTGCGCAATAAAAATTTTCATTTTTCAAAATGCCCAAACGCCCGATTACGCGAAACAAGAGAGATGTTAACGAGCACAGTCCACTTTCTTTGTGCTGCCGGATCTTCTAGGTCTACCGTCAGTGTCGTTCCAAGAACTCTAGGCACTCCCGCCAAAAAAATATTTGCATCTCGACTTTTGTTAAGGACTTGCGTCAAACGGAAATCCCTTTCGAGTTCCTACTTTGTACTTGAATAGCTCCATGAATCATTCGGCAAACAAAACCGAAAACGCCCATGCATTCTGGAATGCTTTGGCTATAAACATGGGTCCCGTAATATTCCTAGACACGTTTTAATCGCGCGGAATCTCGATGGACTGGAATGAAGTTTTGGGCGCGAATGCTTCAAAGGTGATATCATTAAAAAATTAGGGTTTGTCCTTCCTAGTAAGGCGGATTTTGAGACTATATGTGCGCAGTTAGAGAGAAAGTTGTTGCTTAGGAAATGGCCAAAAGCCTTGCACCAGTCAACCCTGCGATCAGGTGATGTTTGTTGTTGTTTTTCATGTTGAAAGCAGGTTTTCTTATGTCACTAGGTCCCTTTAATCGCCGTCTACAAAGAAGGTCATGTTCCGCTGTCCTGTTTTCTCCTGATAAACCTTCTGTTTTTGAGGCTGATCAATGTTTTACCTTCTTTCCCAGGAATCCCGTGACCTATATTAATTGTCGAAACTTTTCGCCTACGCTTCTCGCCTCCGCCTCCGCACGAACATCTATTTTCGCTTCCTAAAGTTAGAAAATCAGAGTTTGCGTAGTTTTCATTGTATGAAGGGGTTCATTCAAGGAAACGCGTTTTCCCTGTTAGCTCAATGGATAAGCGTGGGATGTACGTTGGAGTCATCAATAAGTTTATCATTCATCTCAAAATTTAAAAGTTCTTCAGTTGTTCGCAATTTAAGGTCTTTCGGATCATTTTCCTCTTGACACTTAACCTTTTCTCACTTTTAATAGGTAGTTTCTTCCTACGTAGCAGACAGTTTAATTACAGATTTAAAAAGGACTTCGTTAGTTGAGTCAGATTTTTCACGCTTCGTTCATCTCTCCTGAAAACAGTCCGATGGCCCCCGTCTGACTCACAAAACACCTGCAGTCAAGGGCACTCCTTTCCCGGCGACTAGGTCGTCGGGGCACGCGATACCATATTTTACTATCAAATTGTTCTCGGAAATAAAGAAGTTTTCCGAAGAATCTAATTGGAATAAAGGTTGAAACATGGCGTGAGAGCAGGATACGGTTTTTGCAGGATTATCGACTTTCGATAGTTTTCTTCAAAATCAACTAAAATTAGGGATGGGCGATAGATATATCGGTGAGCGATATATATCGATATATTTGTGCCGATATATCGGTCTTTCGATATGTATCGGAGGTTCCAATATATCTTTTGATGTATCGGTTTTCTTCCGATATATTTTTTTTCAAATACCGTCTGTTTTACGTCAATTTGGGTCAAAAAACACTACTTTATTTTGAACATTTTTTAAGGCATTTTTGACCAAAAATCGCCTTTATAAGACATTTTTCACAGTTTTTGTCTAAGAAAACCGTTTGACCGGATTTTCTGGTTTTTTTCGTTGGAGTTATTAGCGTATATTTCAGGTATTTTTACATTTGCATACTATATGGCATATTTCGTCAATTTTTAGCGTATTGAAGTCTAATAATAATGAAGGTCGGGATTTGCTTGGCGGGGCGGAACGCTGCCGCGTTCCTAAATAATACTTTCCTCCGATTTATCGATATATTTCGTTATATCAATATGTTTCGTTATTTCGGTTGTCATACCTATATTTAGGATGTTAGAACGATTTTTGGTTGTCATACCTAATTCATACATAATTTTCGGTGACCGATCGGGAGCATCTGAAACGTCGGTATAACAACCGAAAAATCGTTCTAACATCCTAAATATCGGTCTAACATCCGAAAAATCTGTCTAACAACCGAAATGACGGTATGACAACCGAAAAACGTTCTAACATCCTAAATATCGGTCTAACAACCGAAATATCAGTCAAACACAATCGATATATCGATATATTTCTTCCGATATATTGGTGCCACTGATATATTTCTTCCACTATATTGGTGCCACTGATATATTTCTTCCGATATATTGGTGCCACTGATATATTTCTTCCGATATATCGGTCGACCGATATATCGATATATTTTATATATTGCCCATCCCTACTAACAATAGTGATTACAAGATAGCTCTTGACCAGCTTAGTCAGTTTAGCCAATGACTTTGCAAAGATTGCCCACATCTGATTTAACAAAATTGTAGGCGGATTTTTTTAACGGATGGTTAGTTATGGATAGTTTTCTTCAAAATCAACTAACATTTAATAGTGATAAGTGATAACTAGATAGCTCTTGACCAGCTTAGTCAGTTTAGCCAATGACTTTGCAAAGATTGCCCACACCTGATTTAACAGAATAGAAGGCGGATTTTTTTAACGGATGGTTAGTCATGGATAGTTTTCTTCAAAATCAACTAACATTTAATAGTGATTACTAGATAGCTCTTGAACAGCTACGTCAGTATAGCCAATGACTTTGCAAAATTGCCCAGACCTGATTTAACAGAATTGTAGGCGGATTTTTTAACGGACGGTTAGTCATGGCGATTATAAAATTTTATCTGATCGAAAAACAATTTAATATGGAACTTGTTAACATGGAGACTGGCGCGGCGTATCCTGGTGACTTGTCGTGACAGCCTCAGCGGGGTCTTACCTCATTATAGTTTCCGGTCCTTCAAAGAAATAACCCATTAGATCACCGAACAAACGGATTGACGATTGACGAGCACAGAAAAAGGCCTTTCTTCAAGGTGGGGCTATTTTCTCCGAAGTTTACTGGGGCGGTAGTATATTCGGCCAATCCTACACCTGCACGTATCAATCTGACCCTTGACGAGTTGGTAAATTCGGCCAAACTTTGGTTTTAGGCTTGCAAGTAAATTCGGCCAATTAATGCTTAAGGCGAGTCTGTTTAAAAAAATATATCCAATAAAAACAAATATGAAATAAAAAACCTTTTTTTTTACAAATTTTAAAGTTTACATGTTTAGGTAGATTTTTTTATTTTTTATTTATTTATTTTTTACTTTGTTACAGAATACGAATACATACAACTTACGCTTCTTATTAAATTAATTGCGGAGCAATTTATTTATTGTTGCTTTTATTAATTAACTGAATAATCTTATTTTGAAATGTCTTTTCATAATAATTTTGTATTTAATTTTCGTTAATTCCAATTAGCATTCAAAATCGATAAAGTTATATTTACACAATGGCCGAATTTACATATCAACTATTTCCACAAGTTGGCCGAATTTACATGTCTGTGTCCCGGTAAGTCATTATATTGGCCGAATATACAATCGCCCGTTTACTGTGCTGAAGCAAAAGAGAAGGCAAACTTTAATTTTCTTCCGATTTCGTGATTAGTTTGTCAAAAGGGTTAATGGGGTAATAAGTAGGGGCCGGTGAATCTACCTGTTGATCATCGGATGAAAAGAAGCGGTGGTCGCGAGGCTTCCTATATAACAGGAAATGTAACGAATTCTAAGGAAGTCACTTTTACCATAATCCGACTCTCGGCGGCCTTTGTTTCCCACGGAAAGGTGGAGACCTCACGCAAAACCGTGAGCCGAAATCGAATTGAACATATGAGTCACTCTTGTCTCTTTTCGCCTCAATTGCAAACAAAGATCACGAATTGCTGAGTTAACATCGACTTTTTAGATTAGCCGCTTGTTCATCTGATAATATTTCACCTGCTCCAACGAGGAAAATATCACCTGCTCTATTGTTTCTATTTTCCAAAAATTCTTTAAAAAACAAAGGTTTCCGCTACTTTAGATTTGGATCAGCTGGCCGTTTTGACTAGGATATTTGAATTTTACCGCTTAAAATCAGGTTGTGACCAGGATCCGACTTATGTAATGTCACCTCTATAAAATTTGGGGTTTTTTGACTGTCAAAATTTAAATTAAAAATAATTTTATAGTTCTTTCAAAACACATAAAATGTTTCAAAAGAGAAAATCGCAAGGTCGTTAATGGTTGTGCCGTCCAGTTTTATGTTGAGTTTTTAAACCAAATTTTTTTAAAAATTAGAAATGAAGGGTTTTTGTGGTCTAATAACCTCGGATGATGCCCAAAATTTTCCAGGTTTCTCATCCCAAACACCGTGGAAAACGCATAAAATTCCAGTGAAAAACGGGAGGCTTAAAAACCGTGAAAAAATGCCCTAAAATCAATGTAAAAGGCCCAAAAACTGTGAAAATCTACTAATGTACTAGTCTGGAGCTGGCCCCGACGGGAACATCGTTAAAGAGAAGAAACAATATAGGAGGGGAAATATAAGGATTGGAAGTATAATGGAGAGGAAGTGTAAGGAAGGGGAAGTATAAGAGAGGGGCAGTATAAGGGAGGGGCAGTATAAGGGAGGGGAAGTATAAAAGAGGGGAAGTATAAGGGAGGGGTAGTATAAGGGAGGGGGTAGTATAAGGGAGGGGAAGTATAAAGGAGGGGAAGTATAACGGAAGGGTAAGTTTTTTTTGAAAAATTTTCCCAGTTTTTTTTTTTTTTTTTTGAAAAATTGTCTAAGTTTTCTTTTCAAAATTGGCGTTTTTTTTCCGAAAAATTTTTAAAGTATCAAGGTAGAAATAATGGGATTTTTGGCCAGGAGAGGTCCCTCACGGAAGGCGTGGAAGTATGGAATTTTTCCCTACTAAGATGATAAATAATTTTAAAAAATGATATCTTTTTACACCAAGAATTTGTCCAAAATATAAGGAGTAATTGGTGAAAATCGGATCAACGGTTCGGCCGCAGCGAATTTTTTAAAATTTCAAACAGACATATCTCCGCCATTTTTTCGAAATTCAAAAATCGCCCTCGTTGCATTCTTGTTCACCGACTAAAGAAATGTGTGTGAAAATTTGGTGCAAATCGGTTGAAAACTGGCCGTAAAGTGTTCTGGAAAAAAACGCTACGGACGGACGGCCGGCCGGCACCACAGACAAAGTTGAGAACGGTAAAGATCAATATTCGATTTGACCCTCCGGGGTCTTGAAGACCCTTCCCCAAAAACCCACACCCCATGGAGGGTATCACAATAACTTCTTTAAGGAAGTTAAAATCGGGTGTAAAATGAAGTTTGCAGCTCAAGAACCGCGGAGGGTACCAATAGTGGAGATGAGGGCTCGCAATCTCTTTAACTCTTTCACAAAATATCGTAACATTCATAACTTTGTGTTTCTCTTTTTCTTCAGTTCTTCTTTTTCTTCTCTTCTTCTTCAGTTTTCTCTTTTTGTCGTTTGGCATTTTGGTAAAATCGTCCCCCGATTTTGGTAAAATTCACAATAACTTCTCTTTGAGGAGATAAGGCAAAGAAGGGAATAAATTCAAATATTGTTGAACTTAAAACGGGATCTATTGACGGGCGAGAAGAATTCCTAATGAGATAGCGAGGCACCAAGCCGGCTGGGGGAGCTCTTTTGATGATTAATACCTTCTTCAGCACTTTTATTTTTATCAATGCCTCTTATTCAAAACCTCGGCCTCAATAAATAATTCTTTAATTAAAATATTGTTTTAATCTTTCCTTCTAAGCAAAACATCCGTATGTTTTTTTCCCAATAATATTTATAAATTAAAATGTAGCATGCGAAATGACAATAGAGAAATCACTATTAGTCAAGTCGGAAAGCCCCGGCCTTGGCCTCTAGAAATGACTCAGTTTCAGGGTCAATGTTGTTTTGGAGGTTAATGATTTTCCGGCCTAAAGAAAAAGTACTAGTTTGTAGAGCTTCCAACGAAAACGAGAAGTAAACATATAGGAGGGGGAAGTATAAGAAAGGGGTAAGTATAAGGGAGGGGAAAGTATTGTACAACGGAGGGGAAGTATAAAGGAGGGGAAGTATAAGAGGGGGGAGTATAACGGTGGGGGGAAGTATAAGGGAAGGGGAAGTTTTTTTGTGTTTTTTTTCGAAAAATTTTGTTTTTCAGAAAATTTTTCAACTTTTTTTTTTAATTTTTCGAGTTTCATTTTTAAAGCGCTTTTTTTCTGAAAAATTTTCTAAATTCTATTTTTTCGAAAAATTTTTTAAATGTGTCAAGGTAGAAATAATGGGATTTTTGACCGAGAGAGGTCCCTCTCGTAAGGCGTGGAAGTATAAAATTTCTCCCCTCTAAAATGATAATTAATGTAAAAAAATGATAACTTTTTTACACCAGCGAATTTTTTAAAATTTCAAACTGACATATTTCCGCCCTTTTTTCGAAATTCAAAATTTTCCCTCGATAGTTTCTTGTTCACCGACTAAAGAAAATTTGGTGAAAATCTGGTGAAAATCGATTGAAAATTGTGGTCGTAAAGTGTTCCGGAAAAAAATGCTACGGATTGACGGCCGGCCGGCACCACAGACTAAGTTGAGATCGGTAAAGACCCGATCACAAAAACCTGACGTGGAGCGTATCACAATAATTTCTTTAAGGGAGTTAAAAAAATCCCTTATTTTATAATCCACCGTGGGCTTTATGGAGCGACGAGCAGATTATGTAATTGAGGTTAATTGGGGGAATGTAAGGGAATTGAAAAAGAGCGGGTTCGTCTCCCGAAGGGACGTCTTTGAAAAGGGTGGGAGCGGGACAGTAAAAGGGGGGTTAGGGCATCGCTTCCCAAGGCGGGGGTAAAAGGAGATTCTTCCACCAAAGTCGTGCGGTTTCGACCAGGAGTGCAGGAAGAGGTACGGAGCTGGAAAAATAATTTCTTCCCTCCCCTCGGCTTTGAACCCTCTCTTCGCTCCCCTTCCGAGACGGTCGTCCGTAAAAATGATCTCGGGTGGGGGCGGCTCGATTGGAGGGTGTCGGGTGTTTAAAAAACCGCTGCTGGTGGGGACAGGAGCGGATCGACGTGGGAGACGCGAATCTCGGACTCCCCCCCTTTTTCTCGAATCGTCTCCCGTTTAGAACTCAAGGAGACAGGGACTTAAAACCAAAACAATAAAGGGATGCAGTTTCTTTTAGCAAAAAGGTTAACTTGAGTGCTCCTCAAGGACAAGTGCCCACTTTTTCTTTTCTGCATTTCAATTTTACCGAGTGATTCGCCCTTTCACTATGGAGTTTTACTTGGAAATAAAAGCCAAAAATGCCTGGAAATCTCTTTTTACCGCATTTTACTCGTTTTCCTAGATCTTTCGGCAGAGAAAAACCATTTTTAGCCGAACTTTTTAAAGTTTGTCGGGAATAAGAAATTCCCTTTGTGATAGTTTTCTGTTCTCTATCTGCTGAGAAACTCTAATTTCACGGGATTTTTGAGCCTTTTTTTTTTTTTTTTTTTTTTTTTTTTTTTTTTTTTTTTTTTCCGTTGATTAGCAACAAAACAAATGTTCGTGCGTTTTTCGTATGTTCGGCAGTTGTCCTCTACTCGTATTTCTTCGTTAAAAGTTACTCCGCTGGCGACTCATAATTGCCGACGTTAAATTAACGTCCTTTAAGTATAACTGAGAGGGAAGTATAACAGAGAGGGAAGTATAACGGAGGGGAAGTATAATGGAGGGGAAGTTAAGGAGGGGGATGTGTAAGGATGGGGAAGTACAAAAGGAGGGGAAGAATAGACAAAGTCGCTCGACCGAATTTTAGGTAGGTATCCACAAACTCCTTATATTTTTACAAATTTTTGGTGTAAAAAGTTTTTTTTTTAGTAGGGAGAAATTTGAAACTTCACCCTTTGCGAGAGAGACATCCCTTGGGCAGAAAACCCATTATTTCTACCTTAATACTTAAAAAAATTTCGAAAAAAAAGAGAACTGCTAATTTAAAAAAAATTGAAAAAACTTTTTACACTTTTTGACGAAAAAATTGAAAAAATAACTTTGAAAATTTTTCGGGGGAAAAATACTTCGAAAATTTTTCGAAAAAATAGCAAACAAATTTTGGAAAAAGAACTTAGAAAATTAGTTGAAAAAATAATTTGTCTAAATACTTTAGATTATTCTTCCCTTCCTTTGTACTTCCCCATCCTTAAACTTCCCCCTTCTTGAACTTCCCTTCCTTTATACTCCCCCTCCGTTATACTTCCCCCTCTGTTATACTTCCCCTCCGTTATACTTCTGAACTTCCCCCGTTTATACTTCCCCCTCCGTTATACTTCTGAACTTCCCCCGTTTATACTTCACCCTCCGTTATACTTCTGAACTTCCCCCGTTTATACTTTCCCCCTCCGTTATACTTCTGAACTTCCCCCGTTTATACTTCCTTCTCCGTTATACTTCCCCTCCGTTATACTTCCCCTCCGTTATACTTCCCCTCCTTTATACTTCCCCCTCCTATATTGTTACTTCTCTTTAAGGTAGTTTTCGTTGGAAACTCTTCAAACTAGTACTTTTTTTCTTTAACTTATTTATCCTGACGTATTACCCCATGGCCTACATAATTTAGAGAACTCTAAACCTAAGAATTTGTTCTCTAATCATCTTTTTATGCGTTATGTTAGGAATGCTGCTTGTAACAGGAAATTGAATACGACTAGATATGTCACGTGCTTCATTCATTCTGCCGATGTGTGAGTGTGAGTGTCAATGAGAATGAAACATCTCGAACTCAGAATCTCAGATCAGCTCGTTTCTGCTTGCTTAAGCTTTTTTAGTTACCAGTCGTGATAATCCGACACTTATGTTCGCTTTATAATCGAATCAGAAGATGACATCACTTATCCGGAAAAAAGAGAACAAGTTGTTTTTTTGGTTAAAACCAAGATTGACCCCGAAATTTTTATCCCTAACTTTTCTGGCGTTTTTATCATTCTTCGGAGCTAAAGATTTGGGGCGGTCCGGTGTGTTATACTTCCCCTCCCTTATACTTCACCTCCCTCACACTTCCCCCTCCGTTATACTTCCCCTCCCTTATACTTTCCCCTCCTACATTTTTACTTCTCTTTAAGGAAGTTTTCGTTGGAAGCTCTTCAAACAAATACTTTTATCCCTAACTTTTCTGGCGTTTTTCTCGTTCTTCGGAGCTAAAGATTTGGGGCGGTCCGGTGTGTTATACTTCCCCTCCCTCACACTTCCCCCTCCGTTATACTTCCCCTCCCTTATACTTTCCCCTCCTACATTTTTACTTCTCTTTAAGGAAGTGTTCGTTGGAAGCTCTTCAAACAAGTACTTTTATCCCTAACTTTTCTGGCGTTTTTCTCGTTCTTCGAAGCTAAAGATAGACAGTTATTTGGGGCGGTCCGGTGGGCAATGGCTTGCTCAGGCGATATACTTCCCCTCCCTTATACTTCCGCCTCCGTTATACTTCCCCTCCCTTATACTTCCCCTAGTCTTGCTCTTTCAAAACTGATCCAATTATAAATTTAAAAGTTACCTAAACTAGATAATTAGTTTATTTTCTACTTTTTCTCATTATCCAAACTAAATAACAGATCAAAAACATAAAATAATAATAAACAAAAATTAATTAGGAGGAGAAAAAAAAAATTAAAACATGTTTTTGATAATTTTTCCTTGAAAAAGCAAAAATATTAGTCACTTTTTCGCATAATATAAAACCCCCGGCTTTAGGCGTTTGTATTTTTACTTTTCCGTAAAAAATAGGCTCATTCATGCGAGTTATATTTTTAGACTTGACAATGACTTGCGAAAATTTTTGAACAGTTGGCAACATTGAATTACTTTTTTTTATCATGTTGTGGGATTTTATTAATTGTCTGGGAATGACGTCAATGATAAGTATGTTGATAATGAAATAAGTGGGTGTAGTTAACGTCATATTCTGTTTTTAAAAGTTGATTATTTGAAAAAAATTTTTTCCTTTTTTTTCCAAGCTTTCAAATATTTGAAGCAATTTCCGGCGGGTTTCCGACTTGCCCTTAACGGGAGAAAAATCCTTGTCTTCAAGGGATTTGAAAGGCTGCTTAGTGAAATCGATATTTCCGGCGGATTTGAAACAAATAATTTGAACCCTTTCCAGGGAGGTCTGAAGATCTTTTGACTCACTTTTGTTTTTCGTCTCCGCTCATCCGGAACTTTTCAAGTCTGCGAACTAATGTGCTTACTCATTGGAGGGAAAGAGCAGTCGAAGATTCCTCCACGTGTCTTACAACATTCCCGAACCCTGTACTAATTTTTTAAAACGGAAACATTTCACTAATGAAACTTCTTAAAATGAAGGAGAAATTCTAAGAAAAAGATTCGAGTTTTATAGATGTTGCTAACATATGTGACAAGGAATGTTCATTCCGCTGAACTCGGACATCTTTATCGAACTGATGACGTTTTTATTTTTCAATTCATACATCGACTTTTCTCAATTCATTTTGCGGCCTAAACTTTTTAATTTGTTTTCGTTTATTGTACTGTGGAATTATGCAAAAAATGCCCTAAAAAAAGGAGTTGTAAAAAGACTTGTTCTGTGTTCTTGGGTTGAGGTAGAAGGGTGTCAAAATACGGTTTTTATCGAATATCTTGAAAACTATGAGATTTAGGGCAAACTTTACTAAGTACAAAAATAATTTGAATAATATTTTAAACAAAAAGTGTTTATACAAAAACTTAATTAAGTTGACGGTTTTGAAGGTACGAAGTTTTAAAGAAGTCATGGGCTTTTTGACGGTTTTGAAGGCTTGAAACTCCGATACCGTTCATTTGCGGCCTAAACTTTTTAATTCGTTTTCGTTTATTGTACAGTAGAATTATGCAAAAAAAAATGCCCTAAAAATGTTCTATCAGGAGTTGTAAAAAGACACTGTGGGCTTGGGTTGAGGTAAAAGGGTGTCAAAATACGGATTTTATCAAATATGTATCTTGAAAACTATGAGGTTTAGGGCAAATTTTGCTAAGTACAAAAATAATCTGCATAATATTTTAAACAAAAAGTGCCTTGTACAAAAACTTACTAAAGTTGACGGTTTTGGAGCTACGGAGTTTTAAAAAACGTTTATTGTAAGGTGGAACTATGCAAAAAAATGCCCTAAAAATTTTCTATCAGGAGTTATAAAAAGACTTGTGTGGGCTTTGCTCGTTGAGGGAGAAAGGTGTCAAAATACGATTGTTATCAAATATCTTGAAAACTATGAGGTTTAGGGCAAACGTTACTAAGTACAAAATAATCTGCATAAAATTTTAAACAAAAAGTGTTTTGTACAAAAACTTAATAAAGTTGACGGTTTTGAAGCTAAGAAAAAGTCATGGGATTTTTGACGTTTTTAATGGCTTGCAACTCCGAAACCGTTCACTTCGTCAAGGTTATGTAATAAACACTTTTTGTTAAAAATTAAATTTTCAATATTTTTAAACTTTATGTTGTTTGAGCTAAACCTAATAGTTTTCGAGATATTTGATAAAAACCAAAGTTTTACAAAAGTCATGGGCTTTTTGACGTTTTTGATGACTTGTAACTCCGAAACCGTTCACTTCGTCAAGGTTATGTAATATACACTTTTTGTTAAATTTTGAATATTTTTGAACTTGATGTTGTTTGAGCTAAACCTAATTTTTCGAGATATTTGATAAAAACCGCTTTTTGATGAATGAATTTGGAATGATAAAATTCTCAAAAAAGAGGTATAAAATCTCGGAAAAAATTATTTGTCTGTTATGACTCCTTTTTTTATCGTCAAGCAAATAAAATATTTTTGATATGAGTCAAGTGAACCTTTCTTCCTCGTTTATATCGCTTAATTTTAAGAAAATCTCGCTTTAAAACGTTATCTCTTTATTCCTTTTAATTCTGCTGTCATAATTTCATTCATCAAAAATAAGGATATTGTGAAAACCCTCAATAGATGGTTTACGGATAATTATAAATTTTTCTGAATTTTTTGTTCCAGGTTATTAAGGAGGCTGTGGCACATCGCCTGAATAAAGTGAGTAGTTTTGATTTAGTTTTTTTTATTGATACAAAATAGTTTCCTATTTTCTATTGACAATTTAAAAGTGCCACTCTTTCCTTTTTATAACTGTTTGAAGTTCTGCAATTATTTTAATGTAAACAATGAAAAAGTCTGGAGCTGGCCCGACGGGAACTTCCTTAAAGAGAAGGAACAATATAGGAGGGGGAAGTATTGAGGAGGGGAAGTATAATGGAGGGGGAAGTATAACATGCTACGGACGGCTGGCAGGCCGGAACCACGGACAAAGTTGAGATCGGTAAAGATCCATACTCGAATTAACCCTCTGGGGTCTGGAAGACCCTTCCCCAAAATGCTGACGTCGAAAGTATCACAATAACTTCTTTATGGAAGTTAAAAAAAACTTGAAACATTTAATACGAGACGATCGAGCCAACTGAGAGCGTGAATCAACCTTCCCCAAGGCCGTTTCTACTATTCACGTGCTATTAATTTACCGAATAAATTTTTTTTAAAACCCTTTTGTCGTTTAAGTCACCTGCGCGGTTACTCAACTCCATAAGGACGTAGATAACTTTTAAAAAATTCTTTTAATCAATACTTTGTGTGAAAATGCATTTTTTTGGTGGGTCAACCTGAAAAATAAACAAAAAACATACAGGAAACAAAAACAAAGGTAAAACAATGGAAAAATCTTCAAAACTTTTGAGTCCATTTGTAGTTTGGAAAGCTTCCTGAAAAATGCTCGGATTTTTACTTGAAGGTTTTCTCCTTGTTTTCACACTGTTATGTTCTTTGGTGTTTTAAGTTGGCCTCCCTGGGGCTTCAAAAGTGTTTCTTCTCTTAAAGGTAGTAGCAAAAATTCAATTTAAATTTTAAATTCAGACAATTAATAATTAAATTATTTAAACTAATTAACGTTTTGTTTTTCTGTTTTTTTTGCTTTGTTTTTATTTTAAAACTCATTGTTTTCATAATTGTTTATTTACTCTCTTTATGTGTTTCTGGGGTTCAAAAACCTTGGATTTTGAGGCCATTATTGAAATTAACGGGAGAAACCTTTAATTAATACCTCTTATCCTTGTGATATGGTCCACGAGGGGAATTCCGAACTGGGAACCACAGAAAACTCGTTCAAACGCCCGGCCATGAAGTTGCGTTATGTAACGAGCCTCGAGTGGGCCATAATCATAATCATAATTACGATTACGATTACGAATATGATTATGATTTTTAACAGTGGTACTTTTTAAAAGTACTAGTTTAAAGAGCTTTCAATGAAAACGTCCTCAAAGAGAAGTAAAAATATAGGAGGGGAAGTACATATTAAAGAGGGGAAGTATAATGGAGGGGAAGTACAACGGAAGGGGAAGTATTAATGAGGGGAAGTATAACGGAGGGGGAAGTATTAATGAGGGGAAGTATTAATGAGGGGAAGTATTACGGAGGGGGAAGTACAAGAGAGTGGAAGTAAAATGGAGGGGGAGTATAACGGAGGGGGAAATATAAGGGAGGAGAATGTTTTTGTTTGTTGTTTTGTCAAAAAATTTTGAGTTTTTTTTTCCGCAACTTTTTTTGAACAATTTTGCGAGCTTTCTTTTTTAAATTTGCGCTTATTTTTTGTGAAAAATTTTTTAAGTTCTTTTTTTTGAAAATTTTTCCGAAGTACAAGGTAGAAATAATGGGATTTTTGGGCAAGAGAGGTCCCTCTCGTAAGGCGTGGAAGTATGAAATTTCACCCTACTAAAATGATAACTAATGTAAATTAATACTGGTTTGAAGAGCTTCCAACGAAAACTTCCTTAAAGAAAAGTAACAATATAGGAGGGGCAAGTATATAGGAGGGGCAAGTATAACGGAGGGGACGTAAAACGGAGGGGGAAGTATAAGGGAGGGGAAGTATAACGGAGGGGGAAGTATAACGAAGGGAGGGAAAGTATAAAGGAGGGGAAGAATAAGGAAGGGGGAAGTTTTAATTTTTTTTTGAAAAATTTTCCTAGTTTCTTTTTTTTTTTTTTCCTTTCGAAAAATTTTCAAAGTATTTTTTTCCCAAAATTTTCCGGGTTTTCCTTTTTTTGCTTTTTTTCGAAAAATTTTCCAAGTTTTTTTTTCCCGAAAATTTTCTCAGTTTTTTTGTCAAAAAATTTTCTAAGTTTTTTCCAAAACACAATACTTCTGTAAGGAAGTTAATTAAAGTACGATCATGCCCTACTCTGCCTCGAATACTAAAAATATTATTTTCAAAACAATTTTAGCTGAGGAAAAATTTTTCCTCAATTATTTCTTACAACGGAGAAAAAAAAAAGTTTGGGTCACACATCAATGATATAATGATTGTGAAAGGCTGAATAAGGCGAGAAAATGATGAACGAAAAGACGAAAATAAAATGAAGAATTTGAGATAATCGTCTAATAAGTCTGCGAGCTATCCCAATTAGACGCGAAGCTCGTTAGTCCGTTCAAGCGTTCCTTGTTAACTTCGTCTCCCCGAGGGGACAACCTATTTACCCGTGAACCATTCGGACTTTTAATTCATTTCAACAAGTCTTTCATATAAAAATACGTTTTGTCTTTTGAGGGGGGTTAGTCCATGAGGAAACTTACAGTAGTTCCAGATTTTGCCGCGATTTCAGTTTTTCATGAAACCTCTGTTAGACTATTTGATAGTTATCTAATATGATAGGCCCAATAACAGCAGGATGTGTTTAATGGTCGTAAAACAATAAATTTTTCGTATGACATCATAAACAAACATTGCAACGGATGAGACTTTTGGCCCGTCACTCGACATTTTGAGATGTGGCGTCAAGTACCGATAAGATTAACCGACAATTAATGAAAATGTGTTTCCTTTCGTTGAGCATTTCTGTGAGAAGAAAGTGGTCAGGAGAGAAAGAAAAAAATTAGGTCTCTTCAGATCGCGAACCTGTCTTGTGCGTCAGAGGCTCGTATCTCCGTGTTTTCAGTCACGGATCCTCGAAACCCGGCTTTTTAATTACCCAGAACAGGTGTTAGAAACAATAGCCGGATTTTAGGTTTTCCCCCTTCACCGCTCCAAGCAGACTCGTCTGGACTTTTTTTTTCACGAAATCACTTTTGCTTATTAAATCATTTATTGTTTTTTAACTTCCTCTTTATCGCGATATCTAGTTTTAAATAAAAAAAAACATAAGACCGGATACAAGATTGAAAGTGAAAATTTTTCACTATGGGGTTTTAAAAAAACGAAGAGAAAGCTGAATCAGAGAATCCGTTAATTTAATTATATCCGTTTTGGCACTGATATTATACCTATTAGGAATTAATTTTTTGGATAGTTCTCTTTTTGCCAAAAAAAAAAAAATTCTTTTTGGAATTTTCCTATGGTCTTAATAAGATCGAAAAAATCCTTTTTTAGGCGTTTTTGATGGTCTTTGAGTCGAGAAACATCTTTTGGGCTTTTTCGTAGGTCTTTAGCTTATGAAACCCCGTTTTTATGGGTTTTTCAAGCGTTATTTTGGTCTTTCTGTCGAGAAACATCTTTTTGGTCTTTTTTGTAGGTCTTTAGTTTCAGACCGCCGTTTTTATGGGTTTTTTCAGGCGTATTATTGGTCTTTCTGTCGAGAAACATCTTGTTGGTCTTTTTCGTAGGTCTTTATTTCAGAAACCGCCGTTTTTATGGGATTTTCAGGAGATATTATTGGTCTTTCGGTCGAGAAACATCTTTTTGGGCTTTTTTGTAGGTCTTTAGTTCAAGAAATCCCCGTTTTATGGGATTTTCAGGCATTTTTGTTGTTTTTCTGCCAAGAAACGTCTTATTTAGCTATTTCTTCTGTTCAGAAACACAATTTTTGCCAAAATGTCGAGCATATTACTGATTTTCTCAGGCTTTCCGCCAAATTCTCTTATCTATCGCGATTTTCAGGCTCGCCATCATAGAAACGTTTTGACGTTTAAGGCCCAAATCTAGGTCTTATCAGTTATTAAAATAAGTAGTCATTTTATGAGTAAACTTAATTGAAACGGTACATAAAAAAAATCAAAGTAATTTAATGATAAACTTTTTTTCTATTTCTGACGAAGATTTCGTTTTTTGAAACTGAAAAAAAGGTCGTTTATTATTCAAAGATTCGGGTGGCCAAAGCGCACGTACACATGTGCGTACGTTCGTTTACACACAAACGAGAGGGTCCAAGCCGCTAAATACTCTCCTGACGTTGATCAGCTTTCATAATGAACGGGGATTACCATTTTCCGAACATAACCGACGAAATCGACTTTTTATTTGATTCGAATGCCGACCAAAATCTAACAGGTAGTTTCATTTTCGTCTCTCCTTTTTATTCTTTCCAAAAATTTCTTCAGATCGCCCTTTTAACAAAGAGTCAGTTTTATCGAATTATCAGCCGTTTTTCTAGGTCTTTAGAAAATTTTTCGAAAAAAAGAGAAAAAAACCCGAAAATTTTTCGGAAAAAAAAAAACTCCGAAAATTTTGAGAAAAAAAAACTTCCCCTCCGTATACTTCTCCTCCTTTATACTTCCCCTCTGTTATACTTCTCCTCCTTTATACTTCCCCTCTGTTATACTTCTCCTCCTTTATACTTCCCCTCTGTTATACTTCTCCTCCTTTATACTTCCCCTCTGTTATACTTCTCCTCCTTTATACTTCCCCCTCTGTTATACTCTCCTTATACTCCTTTATACTTCCCCTCTGTAATACTTCTCCTCCTTTATACTTCCCTTTCTGTAATACTTTCCCTCCTTTATACTTCCTCCTCCGTTACACTTCCTCCCTTTCTTCCCCTCCCTTTTCTTCCCTCCCTTTTACTTCCCCCTCCGTTACACTTCTCTTCCTTTATACTTCCCCCTATGTTTGCTTCTCCTCCTTTATACTTATCCCTTATACTTTGTACAAAGATGGACAGTGATTGGGGCGGTCCGGTGGGCAAAGGCTTGCTCAGGCGTTATACTTCCCCTCCTTATACTTCCCCCTCGTTATACTTCCCCTCCGTTATACTTCCCCCTCCTATATTTTTATTTCTCTTTACGGAAGTTTTCGTTGGAAGCTCTTCAAATAAGCACTTTTGTTGGTTTTAAAGCTTTTATTGATTTCTTTAAAAACAAAACCTTTTTTTTTTTAATTTCCTTGAAAGAATGTTATTGTTATTCCCTACTACTTTTGGAAATGGGCCTAATTGACCACTTATGACCAAAAAGACCAGTGGTCTTCATCCTATTCGTTAACTGCGGTGCCTAATCAAGAGGGAGAAAAAGATTAGTTCAAAATTCGAAGCAAATTGCGGCCTTGTTCCGGAAAAAATAGGCGAACAGACTTTAAAGACCAGTGGTCAAATTGACCCCACGGAATTCGGAAGACACATTATACAATAACTTTATTTTCAGAAAAAAATGTCGTTTTCAAGTGTTTAGACATTCCATAACATCCTGTTTCATTTTGAGCCAATTTTTTTTCTCCCTTTTAATAAATTAAGATAAAAATATTTGAAGTGGGTGCCAAAAAAAGGGGAAACATTGGGTTCAAGAACTCCTCGAGTATTATCAGCGGAAAAGGAAAGTTATTCGAAAATTCGCTTATGAAATCTCGTGATGAGTTCAAAAATCTATTATTAGATCGGGCATTAGTCATTTTGGACGGTCTCGGGCGGACGCGTCCTTGAGTAAAATCGCGGGTGAGGTATGAGATGTTGAAAACTCATCTTCCGGCCGCTCATTCTTCGGCGCCGCGTGCCCTTTCGCTTTCCGGACCCCCTGACTCAATGCCGATTTCGCAATCTCAAAGGCGCCACCGCCGCCACACGCTTCCTGTCTCGAAAATTTGAAGTCGAAAAAATGGGCAAAGAAATATTAATATTTCATCGATTACTCGTCATAATTGCTTAGTTCAGCATGAAATTACAAATTTGCGAGCTCGCTATTGATATTAAATTAATAGGGAATCGTCTATTCGAAAGGGTCACCTTACAGAGCAGGTTTAATTAACGTAACCAAACGAGAGGTTTCACCCCTCTCGTTTGTTTGCCCTAGAAATTATTCAAGAACCTCACCACAGAGATAAAAAGAAAAACCGATTAATCTCTGTGCGATTAAAAAATGGTTTTTTTCTTACGTGTTTAGAATAAAAGTGAATTGAAGATTAACATGGAGAAGAGATAAGATTTATGCGTTCGTTGGCGCGAAGACGGGGGAGGACGCGGTGAGGTCCGGAAGGAAATAGACGGGATTCTCGGCGTTCTTTTGAAGGCCGAATCTCCCTCTCGTCGGCCCCATTTCAAAACGATAGCCTATATGAAATGCGTTTGCTTTCACCTCTTTCTCGCCTTCGACCGCCGTCGGACGGGGAGGGGTCTTTTCCTCCGTCACGACTCGACTTCTTGCTTACACCAATGACGTCACTCTTGCGTTCCGTTGCGTATCCCATCTGGGACTTCTCGGTACTGGAAGAGTACGCGTATGACGCGCGGGCTTCCCCAGGCACATTACCGGAAAAAAACCTCTTTTTTTTACATTTAAACCCAAGAAATTCCGTAATTACATCCAGAAAAAAATATAAACGTAATTTCCAGGAAAGAAAGTAGGTAAAATTAATTCTTAAAAATCATTTATTGTCCTTCTGAGTCAAACCTGTAGCTTCACACTCTCTGGGTCAGATCTATCACACCCAGCTGTTTCATTCAATATTCTTACTGACCCAAAAATGAAGATTCTATAAAGTCTACCAAAAACGCATGGAGAATACTTGTCTTTGAAAAGATCAAACTTAAATTCCAAGAAAGAAAAGAGGTGAAATTCATTCTTAAAAATTGTCTTGTCATTCTGAGTCAACTTAAGGCCGACTCTCTGGGTCAGATCCATTGCTCCCAGCTGCTTCATCCTAAAAGAAGAAACTCAAAATAACATTTTTATTTGAACTTCTTTTTTTTGGGAACTCGCATTCCAATTTTAGTTTACTCATCGACTAATTTCTTATTTCCACGTTTGTATTAACATACCGAAAATATCTTTTGTTCAAATCACTTCTAAAAATACAATGATTCAATCTTAAAACGATCCTTCAGCTTCTAATTTTAACATACACTTTATTGTTTAAAAAATTTTTGTAGACAATTTTGACCTAGCTTGAGCAGGTTGTCAGTGAAGGGATGGGCCCAGGTGGAGGCTTCCTCCATTTTACCTTACTCGTAGTTTACAAAGACTTTTTCTCGGTTACTATGACAAGTGACCGCATTTTCAGTTTTTAGGGTAGATTTTTAACTTCCTTAAATATGTTATTATTTTACCCTCGATTATGGATCTACATCGATCTCAACTTTGTCTGTGGTGCCGTCCGGCCGTCCGTCCAGGCTTAAAAACTCCACTTTCAAATACAAAAGACACGATTTTGAATTTTTAAGTGGTTCACGTCAATTTCCATATAAAGCTTCAAATTAATAAATCAAAGAAGAGTCCCTCGAAGAATTTAAGTTTGATCTTTTCAAAGACAAGTTATTGAATACTCCATGCGTTTTTAGTAGACTTTACAGAATCTTCATTTTTGGGTCAGTAAGAATATTGAATGAAACAGCTGGGTGTGATAGATCTGACCCAGAGAGCAATTAAGACCGTTGGGGCAAATCGATTATGGATCTACATCGATCTCAACTTCGTCTGTGGTGCCTTCCGGCCGTCCGTCCAGGCTTAAAAACTCCACGCCCGCTTTTTAAGCCAAATTTAGTTCTTTTTCTCCAATAAGTGAAATTCTACCTTAATTTTAAAGCTTAAGGATAATAAATTTGAGTTTTTCCAAGGGTTGTGGTTACTTTTAAGCTCTGTTGGCTTTTCAAATGACAAAAGGCACGTTTTTGAATTTTGACTGATTTTTTAAGTGATTCACGTCAATTTCCACATAACGCTTCAAATTAATAAATCACCCATAAAGAAGAGTCCCTCGATTATTAATAGAAAAGGGAAATGCGATGATTGTTTTTCTTAAAACGAATTGTCCACTTGACCACTAACTACCATCGCGTTTATAGTAAACGTCGTAGTATTTGATCAAACGGTTCGGGGGAAAAAAAAACTTTTGAAAATCTTCCGTTTTTATTTCGGAATTTTCGTGACAGGAAAAAAGAAATTTTTTGAAGGTCGTTGGCACAGTTTTCGCTTTGAAAAGGGGTAATAAAAGGGTCGAAAAATAAGGATGAGCCCTTCTCAGTTTTATTATGAGGTTACTCCGAAATTTACGACCTTCTTTTGCGGCCTCTCGACCACTTACGGAAATATAACTTCAAAATAACGGTCCCCAGAAAATTTATTCAGAAAAAAAAACTGCCAAATTTTAAATCTTGAAAACCGAGTATTTTGGATAAAAGTCATTATTTTGAATCCGAAAACATATATTTTGAGATTTCCGAACATTAATAATGACAAAATTTATCAGCTTTTACTTAAATATTATCGTCTAAATAATGTCATGTTAATAAAATTCAAATTAGGACCGTTTTACTTTCGTTTGTAATGATGAGAGAATTTGCTTCCCATGACAATTATTTTATCTAATGTTTCAAATTTATTTTTACTATCCGGAAAAAAAATAACGGTTTTCGCGATTTTCTTATAGCTGGTGTAAAAATGGTATTTGCAGGGCAAAATGGTGTAAAACCAGCCGCGTTTTTGGCAATCTAAAAATTGTATAAAACTCCCAAAGAAGTACTAGTCTGGAGCTGGCCCCGACGGGAACTTCCTTAAAGAGAAGTTACAATATAGGAGGGGGAATTATAACGGAGGGGGAAGTATATGGGAGGGGAAGTAACGGAGGGGGAAGTATAACGGAGGGGGAAGTATAACGGAGTGGGAAGTATAACGGAGGGGGAAGTATAACGGAGTGGGATGTATAACGGAGGGGGAAGTATAACGGAGTAGGAAGTAAAGGAAGGGGATGTAGTAGAGGGGGAAAGTATAAAAATTTCCGGGTTTTCCTTTTTTTTTTTTTTTTTTTTTCGAAAAATTTTCCGGGTTTTCCTTTTTTTTTTTTCTTTTTTTTTTTTTGAAAAATTTTCTGTTCTTTTTTCGAAAAATTTTCTAAGTGTCAAGGTAGAAATAATGGGCTTTGGCCTAGGGATGTGCCTCTCGTAAAGGGTAGAAGTACGAAATTTCTCCCTACTAATAAAAATAGTAATTAAAAAGTGGCAATTTTTTTGCACCAAAAATTCTTAAAAATATAAGGAGTAATTGGTGAAAATTTGGTGAAAATCGGATTAACGGTTCGGCCGCAGCGAATTTTTTAAAATTTCAAACAGACATATCTCCGCCATTTTCGAAATTCAAAAATCCCCCTCGTTACATTCTTCTTCACCTAAAGAAATTTGTGTAAATTTGGTGAAAATCGGATGAAAACTGTGGCCGTAAAGTGTTCCGGAAAAAAATGCTACGGACGGCCGGCCGGCCCGGCCGGCACCACAGACAAAGTTGAGATCGGTAAAGATCAATATTCGATTGACCCTCCGGGGTCTGGAAGACCCCCCAAAAACCGACGTCGAGGGTATCGCAATAACTTCTTTAAGGAAGTTAAAAGTACTAGTTTGAAGCGATTCCAACGAAAACTTCCTCAAAGAGAAGTAAAAAATAGGAGGGGGAAGTATAAAGGAGGGGGGAAGTATAACGGAGGATAAGTATAACAGAGGGGAAGTATAACGTAGAGGGTATAAAACTCCCAATAAAAAGTACTAGTTTGAAGAGATTCCAACTAAAACTTCCATAAAGAGAAGTAAAATAGGAGGGGAAGTATAAAGGAGGGGAAAAGTATAACGGAGGAGAAGTATAACGGAGGAGAAGTATAACAGAGGGGAAGTATAACGAAGGGGGTATAAAACTCCCAATAAAAGTACTAGTTTGAAGAGATTCCTACGAAAACTTCCTTAAAGAGAAGTTAAAATATAGGGGGGAAGTATTAAAGAGTGGAATAAGGAGGGGGAAGTATAACGGAGGAGAAGTATAACGGAGGAGGTAAAAACTCCAATAAAAAGTACTAGTTTGAAGAGATTCCAACAAAAACTTCCTTTAAGAGAAGTAAAAATATAGGAGGGGGAGTATAACGGAGGGGAAGTATAACGTAGGGGGTATAAAACTCCCAATAAAAAAGTTTGAATAGATTCCAACGAAAACCTCCTTAAAGAGAAGTAAAAATATAGGAGGGGAAGTATAAAGGAGGGGGGGATTATAACGGAGGAGAAGTATAAAGGAGGGGGGAATTATAACGGAGGGGAAGTATAACGTAGGGGGTTTAAAGCTCCCAATAAAAAGTACTAGTTTAAGACCCTTCCAAAAACCCGACTTGGAGGGATCACAATAACTTTAATGAAGTTAAAAATGTTTCTCGGCCCGTGGAAAATATCCAAAAGCCTGGAAAAAGTAGTGGTTTCTCGGACAAAAATTAAGAAAAATACCCAAAAAACGGATTAAAATTAGTTTTTGGCCCTTGAAGCTAGAAAAACGATTGAAAATCTTGAATAAAGGAGGCGAAAAATCGGGGAAGATGATATACGAGGAAATGTGGTAAAATCTCTAGCATTCCTGAAGACTAATAATTTATTTTGAAAGCTTTTCTTTGATCTTGAGAACTGCTGGACCGATTTTCCCATCATCCAGATTAATTAAATTTGTCCATCTGTAGTTTTGACCTTCAAAGCTACAGACTGACCTTTATCAGTTTATGACTGATAAGAATAATATTTGCATGGGGATATTTTAGGTTACTATAATTGTTTGATATGATTAGTCACGCGATTTATTCGTACTGAATGGGAGGTGCTTATTAAAAAGCGATGAATGAAATTTCTTCACGTTTTCAACTTATGATTCAGTTTCTCATGAATGGGACTCGGCAAAGTCCGTTAAACTCTTGGAAGAAAGAAGAAAAACGAACGAGTCCTTCAGTTCGTATGCGGTAAGTCAATCCTTGGTCGACGGAAAGTTGCCCGGAAAGGTCTACCGGGAACTTAAAAAAAGAGGGGGGCTTTCACTGTCCTCCCGGCTTTGCCTATAGACGAAATGAGTCACCGAGCGCGAGGCGTCCACCCCTCCGGCTCGTAAAAAATTGCGCCACATTGAAACCTCCACCGGTAGCTATGGTACTGGGTTCCCTCCCTTCTAGTCAGTCACTAGCCGAACCCAGAACCTGACGTGTCAAAGGGGGGTGTTCAACTTTTGTGCGTTTCTATCAAGTGGTTTATGTATACGAAAGACATCGTGACGTCGGATACTAAACGTCACCGCCCCCACCTCATCATTTTAGTTTTTCTTTTTTTTCTTCAGTGCTTCAAGCCATTTTTATTATTTCTTTAAATTTTTTTTATAAAAATACCCTCCACCTGCCTTTAAAAAAAGTGTCGTCTATTTATCAAATTTTGGATTTTTTAACAAAAAACTGAATTAAAATTTTTTTAAACAATTTATTTATAAAAAATAGGTACATTTAAAAAAAAAGATGATAGTAATTTTTTTAAAAATGTGTTTTAAAAAAAGTTTTCGTACAAAAAATTGAAGGATCGAAGTTATGGACAGAGCGAGAGAGACTGATAAGAGAAATCCCTAAAGACGAGCCTACAGACAGTCCCGGGAGAAGTGGAACTCGAGTGGGGGTTGGGTGATTCACAGGTTCGGTAAAAAATCAGTTCCGTGACGTCACTGAAGTCAATTAACAGACTCGGTGGGTAGAGGGGTCGTCTTCCCAGGGGATTTCGGGGACGTCTTAGAGAGGGGGATGCTTCCCGACGTCACACTACCCCCTCTTTCAGTACACCCCGCCGGCCTGCCACCTCTATCTCTCTCCGACTACTATCTTCTCGGGTCTGAACCATGAATTCTCTACTACCTTGAGACTCTCCCATTCAGGACACCACCTCTGATGGGTCCCCATCATAAAAAACCTGTTTCGGTCCTCAGTGATGGAAATCGTCCTAAATAGCCAAAAAAAAAACCAAAAAAAATTTTATCAAAAAAAAAAGTGCGACCCGCATTTAGGAAATGTGTGCTTTCCTTGAATTTTCGGGTGAGTTTTTTCTCAAATTAAAAAAAAAACGCGAGTTTTTTCATATTGCACGTCGGCTACCCTTTCTGACCCACTGTTCAAATCCTTCGGCATCCGAGATATTCGCGGGGTCTCCTGTCCCACGCCTATACCGTCTCGGCGACTTCTTTTTAAAAAAACGTTATTGTCGTTCTCCCTTTTAATCTTTTTTTTTTCTTTTTTTTTCCTCTTCATTCTTTGTTTCTTCTACCGATTCTAACGATGGCAAATCCCGAGATGTCTTACCGGTTCATTACAGGCATCTTGTTGAAGTAGGAAAAAGAAAGAAAAGGAATGAAAAAGATACAAATCGCCTGACGTTCAACAGTTTCGACATGTTTTCGTGATGCTTGTTTAATTCTTTTTCTAAATTCTTTCAAGTTGCAAGTTTTTTTCTCCTCATCTCCTTCAAATTCTTTTAATTCCCTCTATGTTCAAAATCAGATTTTTTAAATTGTCAATAACCATCAATTTTTTGACACCTGTTGTTTTTTTAAACTTTAGTTTTTAAAAATGTAAAAAAAGTTTTAAACTTATCAAATTTTTAAATGAAAACGTCAGAATCGGAGGTTTCAAATTTTCTTTAAAATTATCCCCCCCGTCATAAATAATTTTAAATTAGTGCTAATCAATTAGTTTATTTATATTTATTTTAAAATTTGCATATTTTAAATATGGAATGTTCCTCCTGAAGCCGAAGCCGGTAGTGGAAGTTTTCTCTGCCTTGATATTTTCAATATTTAAAAATGTTTAAATTTTAATTATTTTGAAGTTAATTTTTTTTTTTTTTTTTTATTGATATGCCAAGGCAATAAAATTGTTGTAATAGATTTTGTGCAAAAATTCCGAATAACTGGACTACTAATATATTTTCGTTTGAGTTTCCGTAAAAAGGGTAGTTTTTCGGCGGACAATTGTTTTCTCCGTCTGACTCCGTCTTTTACCTGTTTTCATCCGATTATCTCTTTTTCTTGACGTTTATCCGTTATCAAGGGAAGCCGCCGACGTTTCGAGTTTTCCCGTGGGGTTGAATGACATTGTCCCGACTTTTTTTTCCACCATTTTCCCGAGTTATTTTTAAATGACACAGATTTTATGCACAATAAGTAAAGTTTAATTTCTTTTTTATAGGGCTAAGTGAATTATTTATCGTGGTGACTTGCGTCCTGCTCCTGCCTTGAGGCATGCTGCTATAAGCCGCCGGAGAAGCCGATTTGGTGGATCCGTGCGGACGGCATACAAGCATTTCTGTCGAACAGCAGGGGGGGAGCAGTCAAGCTTCCGACCACGCGCTACTCGAAGGCATCATCATCCGCCTCAGCGCCACCGCAGTATCTCACAATTACGTAAGTACCAATTTCAAGTTCGTGGTGTTTTAGACAAAAAGTTTGTAACTTTCTCAAAAAGATGTTATTGTATTTACCTCCATGTACGGTTTTCGGGGTCACACAGACCCCTGTTGTTTACTAATCTTCCCCGCTTTCCCAGACACTTCAGGCCCCAATTTTCATCCATTTTTCACCAATATTTCACAGAATCTTCCTTTTTATATATCTTGAGAGCTTTTTTCGAAATTTGTAAAAATCTTTCTAAGCTTTTAATCCGCCTATTCATCCAAACTTACACTAAACACTCCCTACACTAAATAGAATTTTTTTTTATGAAAAGTTATTTTTTTATCGAAAAGTAGGGAAATTGACTGATTTAAAAAATAATAAATTCAGACTTTCTTTTTTTATCAAATTTATGTTTCCCTAATTGTCAACTCTTTACTTGCATACCACGATTTTTAAGCTTCCTCGGAGGAAAAAGAAGCTTTTTTTGATAATTGATTGAAGGGGTCAATTTAAAACAGTTTTCAGAAGTAAAAAATTGAGGATTTTTAATAAAATGCTTAGCTGAAGCTGTTTAAAGCTCATTTGAGGTCGCGTGGGTTTCCCGGTGATGCCATTGATTGAGTCAGAAAAATCTGTGCTTTTTTTTATTTTGAGTAAAATAGGAAAAACCTTTTCATCACAAACAAATACGGCGGGAGCCGAAAAGGAAGATCCGGGTTTTTAAGATGCGTGTCGAAAACGTGACGCTGCAGACTTTTTTTTCGCCTCCTCCAATCAGCTGTCCGGACCCGTTAGGAAAATATTTTCAATACAAAAATGGATTAGAGTAAAGCGCACAAAGGCGGTAGGCGACGCGGACGTTTAAGCTAGCGGTGGATTTTTTTTTATTCTCCCACCTCATGTCCTCTAAACCCAAACAAATGCACGTTCTGCAGATCGACTCTTCCGTCTGTTACAAAACAAAGGTGCCCAATAAAATTCGGGTGGGAGAAATTCCGATTGAGACTTACATATTCAATAACTTCTTGCACCGGACATGGGGCAGACGAGAAGCGGAAACCCTCCACCCGGATAGGCATTGCTACCAACGTAACAAAAGGACCTCAATCCTTTTTCGAAGAGAAATTATTGTGACACCCTCCTCGGACTCCAGAAAAGGACTGGGAAAAAGGAAGACTTACATTTTTAACGTTGTGATACCCTCGAGTCGGGTTTTTGGGGTCTTCCAGACCCGGAGGGTCAAATTGATCTTTACCGATCCACTTTGTCTATAGTGCCGGCCGGCCGTCCGTAGCATTTTTCTGAACACTTTACGGCCATTTCAACCATTTTCACAAAATTTTCTGTAGTCGGTGAAATAGAAACTAACGAGGCGATTTTTGAATTTCGAAAAAATGGCGGAGATATGTCTGTTTGAAATTAAAAAATTTCGCTGCGGCCGAACCGTTGGTCCGATTTTCACCAACATTCACCAATTACTCCATATTTTTGGCGAATTTTTGGTGTAAAAAATTTCTCATTTTGTAGGGAGAAATTTCATACTTCCACGCCTTTCGGGACCTACCTCTCTTGGGCAAAAAGTCCCATTATTCTACCTTGATTAAAAAATTTTTCGAAAAAAAAAAAAATCGGTTTTCCGAAAAAAAAAAAATTAAAATGATTCCGAAAAACTGAAAATTTAAAAAAAATGAAATTTTGCAAAAAAAAAAACACTTGGAAAATTTTCCCTTTCCCCTCCGTTATACTTTCCCTCCTTATTCTCCCTCCGTTATACTTCCCCTCCTGTATATTTTACTTCTCTATAAGGAAGTTTTCGTTTCTTCAAATTACTTTCTACCTCCAGACTGAAAAAAGTTCCATACAAAAATTTGAGGTAGTTAAGATTTGAACTTTTTTAAAATAATAACTTCAATTATAAGGCGACAGGCAGTCTAGTTACATATTTGACCTGTCAGCAAATGATGTCCATCCATTTGGAATCCGCCACCGAGCATTTTACTCCCCTCCTTTTTTTCTACGACGAACAGAAAAACACTTTTTAAGAATTTCTGACGTCTATATCGTTAATTCTTCATTAAGAGCGAGAAAAAAAACCTAAAAATACTTACGATTGCGTAGTTAATTACGCTTCTGCTCTATATGGGCATATTCGGACATTCCCACGTCTATTTTAATTTGTTTTTTAAAGAGTCGTGGAAAAATTTAAAAAGAACCCTGAAGTGTAGCTCATTACAGGGGGAAACAAAAAACGCCCTTTTTTTAATAGGACTAATAACTTCCTCACCGCCGTTAAAATTTAATTTTGCAAAAATTAACCTCTTCGAGACAGAAAAGCGTTTAAAGTAGCTTATAAAAATATGAAATGATCTTTCGTGAAGGGAACCCCCTAACAAGGGACACAAATACACACAATGTAATTATTTAGCTCGACGGACGGCGGGGAAAGAAAACACAGGGCGGTCACGATCCCTCAAATGATTTTTTCCGCTCAAAATATCTTTTTTTTTTCTTCTTCTTCTTTTACACTTTAAACGCGTTTCTTCCTTACCGAACTCAATAGTCTGAGGATCGTAAAAATGACTTTTTTTTTCTTCTCTCTTGTCTTTCCTCCCTTTTTAAGCGAGTTTAAAATCGACCATTAACAACGGGTGCTCTTTTATGTTCAGACCGAAAATAAGAGGTTCGTTAGAAAACTATCGACTATTTTCACAGAAAATGGCGGAAAATTGATTTCTTTATCAAAATTTTTTTTTTCTTCATTTTGTCCGTCATCGCGCTTCTATAATTAACTTGATGATACCATCAACAAAAACGCCTAACAAGTTGTTATCGTTTGTACTTTAGAGGATTTTTTTCTTTCTATCCTTTTTTCTGTTTCTCTTTCATTTAAAAAACGCGACGTTGCTTTCGAAGCTTAACAGGTGTCGATTGTTTTGGGAATGAGACCTCCGCTTCTTCTATTAAAATGGCAGTATCGCGAGAGAGAGCGTCATGTCGTAGGGTTTTTCTCTCCGGGAGGGATCGTTTTTAATCGAATAAGCATTATATATGTCATTGAAATATAAAAAAATTTTTGAAAAAGTTCTCGCCTGTTGTAATGCCCTACTGTTGGATAAAAATTTGAAAAATTTTCAATTTTTTTAAAATGAGGATTGGTGAAATAGTATAGGCGATTAAAAATTAGACAAAATGTCTGCCATTTTTGTGAATTTCGGGGGAAAAAACAAGATGATTCTGTAAAATGCTGAAAATCTGAAGAAAATTCTGGAAAAACTGGTGAAAACAGAATTTTCCCCGTAGGTCTAAAACAACCCTTTCATAATAGAATAGAATATTTTTGAGAAAGTTAAAAATTTAAGTAATCCGGGTGCCGTTATAAGAAAAAATATTTGAACCCTTTTTTTCCCACCCTTTGGGGATTTTCTTTTCACATATTCGCTCTTTTATTTTATGGTGGCCGGTCAACGGGACGTCTTATGTCAACGGGAAACCTTCCGACCGTATATTTCTTTAAAGCATTTGACAGAGGCGAAAGTTATTTGGGGCCCCGGATCGTAATCATAAGACCGGACAAAATACCGCTCCCCCAAAATGTTTACGTTTTTTGAAATACGATTTTCTGCGGTGGGCCTCCGAAAATCGTCCTTTTCTACGTGACCGTTTTTCGCAATGGAAAACAAACTTTTCAGGGTCCTCGACACGCCCTTTTCATTGTTCTATTTTTTTCAAAAATAGAAAACAACAAACAAAATTCTCCTTTAATTTTTACGTAATGTTATACCTACAAATCGTTTTTTTAAATCACTTTTTAATTTTATTATTGTTTATGCCATTTACAAGAGTTAAACATTTGTTGAAGCTTTTGAGCCCAAAGAGATTGCCATCTTATTTAATATTTAAACAAAAAATAGAAAATTAAACAAGTATTAAAATTAGAGCTTATCGAGGAGGCCCAGGGTTCGAATCCTAGTTCTGGGGATATTAACTTTCTTAAAGAAGTTATTGTGATACCCTCCACATCGGGTTTTTGGGTCTTCCACCCGGAGGGTCAAATCATTGATCTTTACCGATCTCAACTTTGTCTGTTGTGCCGGCCGGCCGTAGCATTTTTTCCGGAACACTTTACGGCCACAGTTTTCAACAATTTTCACCCTTTAGTCGGTGAACAAGAAACTAACGGGGGGATTTTTGAATTTCGAAAAAATGGGGGATATGTCTGTTTGAAATTTTAAAAAATTCGCTGCGGCCGAACCGTTGGTCCGATTTTCACCAAATTTTCACCAATTACTCCTTATATTTTTACGAATTTTTGGTGTAAAAAATTTATCATTTTAGTAGGGAGAAATTTCATACTTCCACGCCT
Source organism: Orius insidiosus (assembly GCA_014119065.1). Classification (NCBI taxonomy): domain Eukaryota; kingdom Metazoa; phylum Arthropoda; class Insecta; order Hemiptera; family Anthocoridae; genus Orius; species Orius insidiosus. The sequence continues at coordinate 9,779 of JACGAQ010001485.1, read as the reverse complement.
TACGAGTGGGACCTCTCTTGGGCAAAAATCCCATATTCTACCTTGACACATACAAAATTTCGAAAAAAAGGAACTTAAAAAATTTTTCAGAAAAAAAACTCCCAAAAACCTGTAAAAAGGGGCTTCTCTGTCAAAACCAAGGGAAAAAAATCTTTTTTTCTGCCAAAATCCGAGAAAAACTCTGAAAAGCCTGTTAAAATGTAAATTTGGTAAAACGCCAAGATGCTCGCTAAAAGGGAAATCTCGTTTTTGAGGACTTAAAAACGCTTTTATTCTGGGTTTGCTTTCCTATTTTATGAAGCTTCCAGCGTCCTGTGGCCACAATTTGGGAACCCGAATTTGGGAGCCGGGTTGTTTAAAATGCGGATGGGACTGTCAAAATCGTTTAGGCTTCTTAATAAACGGTCAATGATAAGCTCCTATAGTTGCATCCTCGACATTCGTTACCCCCTGCGCGGTCGGACTGTTATTCGGCCCCAAACAAAAGGGTAATTAATCGCTTTTAAAAGCCGAACACCTGGCCCCATCGAAAATTTCAATAAAACACATCAAAAGCCACCGGGGAGGCAAACGGTATAAATTCAGAGGGAAAGTGTGAAAATATGCATTTGTTCAAGATTGACCGAGATGCGAGGTTTTGCCCTTGAAGCCTCATGGATAATAAGGGAAAATCACTCCGGAGAGAAAAAAAAAAGTTTATAAATATACTTAAAAAAGTTATATTAAAAAAAGGTCCTTTGTTCGTTCGACGTAACGGTGTGCTCGAGTCCTCGTTTCGCTTCTCCAGACTAGAAACACAGTTTTTCCTTCGATATAAAAATTACTTAAAATTTTTTTTGTTTCAGGTGAAAAATACGTTAACTTAGATTTAAATTCTCACCACGAGTCGTGGAAGCAAGACAGCTACCCGTGGTTGCCCAAAGTTCCAAAAGGTCTCGGAGAAAAACTCCTGATCATCATTTAAGCAGCTTAGCCGAAAAAAGGGTAAATACACAAAAATATGAAGTTCTTTTATTTATTTTTCATTTTAGCTGGACTGGTACTTAGTCGAAAGTTACAAAAACCTTCAGACGATCGCCGTCGGCCTCGAACAGATCCATTTGGACAAAGTGAGATTCAACGAAGAGTTCAGCCCGGAATTCCTCACCATGCAGTACAAATTAAAACAGGTAAAAATTATCTTAAAAACTGAGTCAGAAGAATTTTATCAAATGTGCTCTGGAAGCGGCTTTTTTAAAAATTTTTTGCTTTTTTTTCTTCATTAATTTTTCTTTTATGGTGCCGCAAGATAAAAATTATCAATGTTTTTTTAGGTCCTCTGCGAGGTCCATATCGCGATAGCGGAGAGGATGCCGGAAGCGCGAATCGACGACGTCGACCGGGCTGTCATGTCGTCCGATTACCGTGAAGTCTCAGACGAAAGCTTTCGACGGATACGAGACTGGCTCATCTTCCGCGATTTCATGAACTGCCTCGAGTACATCATCGAAGTCTGCGAGTTCTTCAAATCGGCCTGAAACCGAACGAAGTCTTTTCTCCAAGAGAAACCTCTCACCGGCCGACGCATCGTGACTTTTCGTTGTTGAAATTTCTGTCAAGTAGAGTCGATTGTTCCTTTTTTCTGCCTCTCTCTCTCTCTCTCTTTAAACCCGTGCACTGGAATTTGAGCACCGCATCTACGAGCACCGAGACGACGGCGGATATTGTTTTTGATTGTGTTCCTGTATTTATTTTTATGAAGAAATCTCCCTCCCCTCCCCTATATTGTAAATTTTTGTTCCTTCTCCTTCAAAAAAAAGCGGTAGATACTTTACCCTTAAGTTTTTATTGACTGTGATATTATATAGGTGATTTATTATAATTTATTTAAAAAAAGATTAAAATTTAAAAAAATTATTTTTGAAAAAAATTTGTAAAATACGCTTCTTCATTTGATGAATTTAACATTTTAAAAAAGATAAAAAAATATGTACGAAGACAAAAATGGGATGGTACACCTGAAAAGGTTTTTTAAAAAATCTACCTAAAAATCGATGGAAAAGGAGAAATGGAAAGAAAACCTATAAAAAAAATGGCGGAAGTATGTCTGATTGAAATTTTAAAAAATTCGCTGCGGCGGAACAGTTAGTCCGATTTTCACCAAATTTTCGCAAATTACTCCTTATATTAAGAATTTTTTAAGAATTAATTATCACTTTAGTGGGGAGAAATTCCATACTTCCACGCCTAACGAGAGGGACCTCTCTTGGGCAAAAATGCTATTATTTCTACCTTGATACTCGGAAAAAAAAGCGCAAATTTATACAAGAAAACTCGTAAACATTTCAAAAAACAAAAACTGATAAAATTTCTTGAAAAAAAAAAAAAAAAACCTCTGAAAATAAAAAAAAAACTTGAAAAATTTTTCGACAAAAAAAACAAACAAAACTTCCCCTCCGTTATAACTTATCCCCCTTCCTTATACTTCCCCCTCCGTTATACCTTCCCCTTCCTTATACTTCTCCACTTATACTTCCCCCTCCTACATTTTACTTCTCGTTTTCGTTGAAAGCTCGTCAAACTACGTTTTAGACGATTTCTCAGCAGAAAGCCCATTTTTGCAGGATTTTCTTTTTTTGTTTTCCGGTTATTAGACAGAGAAACCACATTTTTCGGGAGGTTTCCTTGGCTTTTGACAAAGAAAAACAATTTTTAGAGGATTTTTAGGAGTTTTCCACGGTCTTTTTTCTCTTTTTTTGATAAAGAAACCCTAATTTTCAGGATTTTCGTAAGTTTTCTCCATAACAAATCTAAATTATAAAGCCGTGGAAAGTGAAGCCAAACATTTTGACCAGTAAAAAGGCTACAATTGGGAATCCCTGATCTACGATTTATTCTTTCAAAAAATAAGATTTTGAAAAGTGAGTTTGAAAAATTGTTCCGGGGAATTAAAAAAACTGTCACTGTTCATATCGGACTTTTCCAGTTTCTTTTATTCGGATCTTCGCAGTGACGTTAGTGCGCGGTAACGTGTACGTGACGGGAATTAGGTTTTTGCTACTCAAGTCCCAGGATAGGACGGCTAATTTCAGTGTAGAAAAAAAAAATTCGATAAACCGTACAATAAGGAACAAATGTCCAAAATGGTGATTCCCTCGAATTTTACATAAGGAGACCCTTTTAATATTTATGAACTGCACAGGTGATAATATTTATGAAATAACACTTTTATCGATCTCAGATAAACTAAACCTCTGGAAACAACTTTTTTTAAAAGTTAGAACTGATGTCTTGAGGGACTCTCTCTCAAAAAAACAAACGCAAAAAGCTTTCAAGGAATTATTTTTTTTTAAAAAGGGTAGGTAAAAAAAATCTAAAAAGAGGTTCAACATCAAGTGTGAACTCGGGTAGTTACAGATAAGGAAATCTAAATTGAAATCGACATTACCGTGAAAATTCGTTTTTCTCCCCGAAAAAGACATTTTAGTTGTTTAAAAAAGGTACGGAATATTTAAATTGCCTCATTTCAAGGCCTAGGATCATAAAACATAATGGCATTAGAGCCTTGGGAATATTAACGCACATTTTATTAGTTCTTTTTGTTCAAAACATGGGTAAATCTGAATTTTATAAAGATTTAAAACCTAGGGCTTGTTTGGCAAATTTTACGGTAGGCTTTTAATGGGAACCGCTAATGTCTGTTGACGACCTTCTAACAAGCATAATACAGAGATGATTAAATTTTCTGGGGGAAAGAAGAAATATGCAAATGGCGCCTGGAATGGAATTTTCCCTACCGTGTTACCAGACTCTAGTAAAAGCAGTAAGGGGAAACTTTTCACAAATAAAAAAATTAATTAAAAACTAAAAATGACCTGGAAAAAATCAAGCGATACCTACATCAAGTCATGGAAAATCGCCAGAAATTCATGTTAAAAATAAAAGCGGAAAACATACAAGTCTAATAAAATTCAAGGAAATGACTGTTTAAAAACCGATTTGCATAAATCAATGATGATTAGAGAAAGAAACTCGCACAAATGGAAGACTAATGACAAGTCAAATGGCATTTTTACAGGTGTGACGAGGTTTCTCTGCGGACCTAATTGGCTCCTTGTGAAGAGGAATTGAAAAAAATGCTTTCTTCAATAAGCCGCGCGGAAGTCTTCATTTGGTATCTTCGCAATCAACTTTCCAGAGCATTATGTATGACACATGGAATTTCAGATATTTTTAAGTTACCGTTTCGTTAAAGGTTTTAGAATTTCGAAAAAATGGCGGAGATAAGTCTGTTTGAAATTATAAAAAATCGCTGCGGCCGAACCGTTGGCCCGATTTATACCCAATTTTCACATATTACTCCTTGTATTTTTTGCGAATTTTTAGTGTAAAAAAAATATTAATTGTCATTTTAGTAGGGAGAAATTTCATCCTTCAACCCGCTACGAAAGGGACCTTCCTTGGGTAAAAATGCCATTATTGTTAGTGTTGAGGATAAAAAAACTAAAATAAGAAAATCAATCCCATTATTTCTACCTTGATACTTAAAAAAAAATTTTGAAATGAAAATCACTCACCATTATACATCCCCCTCCGTTTACTTCCCTCTCCGTTATACTTCCCCTTTGTGATTCCCTTACATAACACCTCCCCTCCCTAATACTTCCCCTCGTTATACTTTCCTTTACACTTCCTTCTGCGTTATTCCCCTCCTTTGTGATTCCCTCACATAATACCTCCCCTCCCTTATACTTCCTCCTTTATACTTCCCCCTTCAACAAATTTTTACCAATTACTCCTTATATTTGTTACGAATTTTCAGTGTAAAAAAAATTAATGATTTTTAGTAGGGAGAAATTTCATACTTCAACCCGCAACGAAAGGGACCTTCCTTGGGTAAAAATCCACTATTTCTACCTTGATACTAAAAAAAAAAATTTTGAAAAGAAAATCCCCCTCCGTTTTACTTCTCTCCGTCATACTTCCCCTCCTTTGTGATTCCCCCGTTACTTCCTCCTCCGTTATACTTCCCCCTCCGTTATACTTCCCCTCCGTTACACTTTCCTCTCCTATACTGTTCCTTCTCTTCTAGGATGTTTTCGTTGGAAGCTATATATTTCTACCTTGATACTTAAAAAAATGTTTTGAAAAAAAACCACTCAGCATTATACATCCCCTCCGTTTTACTTCCGTCGTTATACTTCCCCTCCTTTGTCATTCCCCTTACGTTATACCTCCCCTTACTTCCCCCTCCGTTATACTTCCCCTTTACACCTCCTCCTTACACCTCCTCCTGCGTTAACTTCCCTGCGTTATACTTCCCCTGCGTTATACTTCCCCCCTTCACCAAATTTTCACCAATTCCTTATATTTTTACGAATTTTCAGTGTAAAAAAAATTAATGATCATTTAGTAGGGAGAAACTTCATACTTCAATCCGCAACGAAAGGGACCTTCCTTGGGTGAAAATCCCATTATTTCTACCTTAATACTTAAAAAAAATTTTTTGAAAAGAAAATCCCCTCCGTTTTACTTCCCTCTCCGTCATACTTCCTCCTCCGTTATACTTCCCCTCCTATGTTCCTTCTCTTCTAGGGATTTCGTTAGAAGCTATATTTTCTACCTTGATAAAAAAAAATTTTGAAAAAAAATCCCCACCATTATACATCCCCCTCCGTTTTACTTCCCCTTTGTGATTCCCTTCCGATACACCCCATCCCTTATACTTCCCCGTCGTTTATACTTCCCCCCTCCCTAATTCTTCCCCTCCTATATTGTTGTTCTTCTAGGATTTTTTCGTTGGAAGCTCTTCAAACTAATACTAAATAAAAGGCAATATTAATCAAACAAAAGCGATAAAAAGGATGATTATTGTGTTTTTATATGACTTTTAGACTAAGCATGTCTAAAATGACGTCTAGACGAATTTATCAATCTTCATCTCCATTACAGGCCGGCGGATAAATAAAAGGTTAGGGTGAAGGGACGAAAGGGAAGCGGATTTCCCTTCAGTCCCGGTAGAGCGCAACAAAGACCATCATTGTGCTGCCATCTCTTTGACCTTCCTTAACCCCAGTGAAAGAACATCGTTAATATTGATAAATCTAAAAAAAAACTCGTTAAAAAAAATTAAGGCTTTCATTTTTTTTGTGTTGCCATTGTTGATTTCAAAATCTATCAGAGACGTAGGTGAAAATGGGTTTACTAAAAACAGTATCGACTCCTATAAATTGGCTATTTCCACTGAAAAGCATAGTTTAAATTAATATAAAATCATTGGAAATATCGTTTTGTCAAAACCACCTGTAGAACAGTTTACATTATACATTCAGCGAAATACACGTTTTCACAAATATTGCTCCGCTTATATGAATACAAATGACTCAAGTGTAAAATAAACCATTCGAAGAGAATAGGAACCATATTTTAAATGAAAAACCGAAAATGTCCCTGAGTTAATTAAAGAAGATGGGAGATAAAAGGGATTCTTGGGACCTATCCTCAAAGGGAAGCCTACCGAGTAATTTTACTTATGCTAGATCAATAAGCCACGGCTAAAACCCTCAAGACGGCGAAATGTAAATTGACTGGGAAGTTCAGTTGATGGGGTACGTTCTTCAACCGTGACAAGTTTCAAAACTATTATTTGTCATGTTTCCATAATTATTGGTATTTCTCTTTTGGTTGGTATTACTTTTTTATGTTTCCATAAGTCCCGAGGGGAGATGCGGATTGAGAGCTAACGAGTATTTCAAGGATAATCGTCTTTAAAGCTTCTCATCAAAATGACAGCACACGTCTGAAAAATCGAAAAAACAACTTGAAATCCCCCCTCGCAAAAAGCTCTTTAAAAATACGAGTGTAAGAATGAAAACATCTGTTTTAATTCTTTCTCATACACAAAATATGTTTCGGCTTGTAATATCATAAATTTGGTTCTTGTTAAATACATGACACTAAATTATGTTAAAAAGGTCTTTAATTATAAAACCAAAATTTAAAGATCTTTTCATTGTAAGTCGGAACAAATATCAAAAAAAAAAAAAAAAAAAATTCTCTGGAAACAACACAAATTGAAATTGAAAATGAAAATTCAAGAATGAAAATCAAAATTCATGAATGAAAATCAAAATTCAAGAATCAAAATGAAAATTCAAGAATGAAAATCAAAATTCAACAACGAAAATTCCCTGCTCAAGATTTCGAGACAAATCCATTGGTGAGGATGACTTTCTGTATCGTCAAGATCGAATTATTATTCATACTTAATTGATATTATTATTACTGTATTGGGCCTAATATGGTCATTATTATATCGTCTTATGGCTGAAGTATACTATCTTACAAGAAGACTTGCGTAGAGATAGGGATTATTATTATCATTATCATTATTTTATTATATCTACGATCAAGACTGAAGACATCCTATCAACACATTGGAATAGAACAAAGGAAAATTGATGAAACTTAATGAAAAAATAGTTATGATTTATTTAAGGAAAAATTATTGAAAGAAAGAAGAAAGAAGTTAAGAAGTTTTTTATTTTTTCGAAATAATTGTCTCCAAAGCGGGGGGATGTAAGAATGAAAACATCTGTTTAATTCTTTCTCATACACAAATGTTTCGGCTTGTAATATCATAAATTGGTTTCTTGTTAAATACATGACACTAAATTATGTTAAAAAGGTCTTTAATTCTTATACGGTTTCTATGAAACGTCGAAAATTCTGTAGGAGAGAGGTTTCTTCAACTAAAATCGAAGAAAACTCACAAAAATCGAGATTTCCTGGACAAAAACGAAGGAAAACGCAGAAAAGTTGTAAGAATAGAGGTTTTTTTTTATGTTCTTTTGGGAGTTTCGGGGGTACCCCAGACAATAGCAGAGAAACTAAAGGCCTTCGGCTCACTTTCAGCCGTTTCAGCAGGTTTCTGGGATGAAAACAATGAAAAAAAACCAAAAAAACTTCCGAAAATATATTAAAGTACTAGTTTGAAGAGCTTCCAACAAAAACTTCCTTAAAGAGAAGTAAATATAGGAGGGGGAAGTATAAAGGAGACGAAGTATAACGGAGGATGAAGTACAAAGGAGGGGAAGTATATCGGAGGGAGAAGTACAAAGGAGGGGAAGTATAACGGAGGGGGAAGCACAGAAGAGGGGAAGTATCACGGAGGGGGAATTTTACTGGAGAGGGATGTAAGGGATGGTCAAGGTAGAAATAATGGGATTTTTGCCCAAGGGAGGTACCTCTCGTAGCGGGTTTAAGTATGAAATTTCTCCTACTAAAATGATAATTAATGCCCAAAAATTGTAATTTTTTAACACCAAAACATTACGAGTAATTGGTGAAAATTTGGTAAAATCGGACCAACTGCAACGGTTCGGCCGCAGCGAATTTTTTAAAATTTCAAACAGTCATATCTCCGCCATTTTTTCGAAATTTAAAAATGCTACGGCCGGCTAAATATTCAGGAAGGATGTGTGAAAATTTGGTGAAAATCGGTTGGAAACTGTGGCCGTAAAGTGTTCAGGAAAAAATGCTACGGACGGCCGGCCGGCACCAGACAAAGTTGAGATCGGTAAAGATCAATAATCGATTTGACCTCCGGGGTCTGGAAAACCTTCCCCAAAAACCCGACGTGGAGGGTATTACAATAACTTCTTTAAGAAAGTTAAAAGGGAGATGCTTTTGACAAAAACCCAGGAAAACGCCCGAAAATCATGTAAAAAGAGACATTTCTAGGAGAAAAACTGAGTGAAAAGCCCAAAAATATTAAAAATAGGTAGATTTTTGAAGAAAAGAAATCTACCTAAAAGAGGTTTCACCGAAAAAAGTTATTTAGTGGAATTAGAGGAAAACCCCGGGAAAAAAATGAGGGTCCGTATACGGTGGCGCTTTTCTTCTTCGAAGTTATGCTCCAACTTTGGATGGTTTCTTACTTTTTTTTTTTTTTTTTTTTTTTTTTTTTTTTTTTTTTTTTCAAAAATCATGAAAATTGCCAGCAGTGTAGAAATTTTTCTATGATAAAAAAATGGTTTTTATTTCAAAATTAACAAATAAAGGAAAGAAAAAAAAAAAGTTAAGCTGGGGTTGAATAAATGCTTGGAACTTTCCAAGAGTATAAAAACTAGAAAAGTTTTCAAGATACGATAAAATGAAATAAAAGTAAAAATAGGGAAAAAACGGAAAAAGTTAAAAGTTGAAGCATGTTATTTTTTTCTGAAGATACTAAGGGGAGAAAAAAAAGTTGTTTATAAATGTCGGATTTCTTTTACCCGTTAAAACACCTATGGGGTTGAATAAAAACACGTTTTCGTGAGGATAGTGTCATCGTTATTTCCCTTGCGGAAAAAGTTAAAAAGACTAGGGGAGGCGGAATCGATAAAAGCCTAAACTCGCGATACACATTACAAATAAGCTCAATAGTCACTAAATTATGTAACGATTTCTATCGGATAGGGATTAGAGAGGTCTCTAATGTATTTCAGATTCGAGGGATCAATCAACGCTGTTTTCCGTCAAAATCCGAGGGACAACTTAGGATTATTTTTTCCTCGGGAAACTTCGCTAAGATTTTTTTTTTCAAGGTAGAAAACTAAAAGTCTTCGCCCAGGGAGGCCACAAGAAACAGGCGAGAACAGCCCTTTCTCCCTAGCATCGAAAAAATTTTTTCAATACATTCAATTGGAAGAAGTTAAGCTAAAAATCGGACGAATATTCGGCTATTTTAGACCAAGAGATCAAGAAAACTACAGTTTAGGGATAAAAATTGCGGCTGTGTCGGAGTGACGGACGGACGG